>JAGSMR010000012.1:21602500-21670147 GCA_029286605.1 Sericinus montela | reverse complement strand
TTTTTCTTTTGTAAATCTAAAATAGCACAATTTAGTAGTAAACCATTGAATCATAGATTTATCTTTTTTCTTTTGTAAATCTAAAATAGCACAATTTAGTAGTAAACCATTGAATCATAGATTTATCTTTTTTCTTTTGTAAATCTAAAATAGCACAATTTAGTAGTAAACCATTGAATCATAGATTTATCTTTTTTCTTTTTAATGCCAAGCACTGTGCAACTTTAACTCTAACGTCTATTTTTTCAACGACACTCACAAATAAACTCTATTCTATTAAACCATCGTCTAACACTTGCTCTAAAGTTCGATTTGTGAGCTAAAACTACGCACCAGTTCGTCTAACGTTTAATCTATTTACCTTGATCCCTACAATAATATGGATGAAAGTAGATTGGTAGATGTATCAGACCAGAAGACATTACCTACCTTTATTCAAATGAGTGTTTTCCAGCCTTTATACTCTTGATATCGAACAAAAAAGTGAATACCTTTAGAGTTTCTTTCGGATGTTTCTTTTCCGTTAGAAGAACCTCATTACGAAGTTGAATTACAAAATGACTATCTATAATCAAACATATATTCTTATTTTTTCGCATGAATAAATGATTTGAATGGATATGAATCGTATTGCGAAAATGGTCGAATATGAGATAATATATAACCATTCACATTGTTAATTCATTAACTTCATTAAGTATCATACTAAAGTATGGTTTAAAGTATGAAGAAGGAATCTTATATAAGAAAACAGGAGGCGAGGTTACAAATTACCCTTGAAGACAGTCATGAGCGGCCATTTTGAGGCATCGGGACAGTGTTTACTGCATACTTTGTTTCTAAGTTACGTTGCGTTGCAACATGGTACGAGACTGTTCTAGTCCACTATTGTATTATTCTAGTATTGACTGTTCCTGTATTAAATTAGTTGTTAAGAAATATAAGAAAAATATCTTCACGCCATTCCCACCATTGGGATATTAAAACAGGTGTAGACAGAGGTCTAGATAATTAAGTCTTTTCGACCCACCTTCCACCGAAGATATTTTTGGGACAACGTGACAGGTGTTGAGCCCGTCGCCATCTTAATGGCCAACCCAACGACATAATTCATACATAAGTTTTGAAAAAAAAACTCATTGGTACGCTCGGTACGCGTACGTACTCGAATCTCTTTACTCGCAATTCCGACAACCCAACCACTCCTCTCCCCTCAACTTCTTAAAGAGTGAAATGTAGGAAAATAAGTCAAACAGATATATAGTTACCGTGTGTGTTCACTTAGGGTTTACTTTTGTTTGCGCTTGTAAAGTGCGAATTAAAAAACCTCTTGTTTGTTTAGCGATCTATTTGCAACAAACAGTAAATATGTCACAATGTAGGCGACAACGACTTGAACACGAATACAAAATCAACAGCAAATATAGTGTGATTAAACAGTGTGTATGTGTGTGTAATTTTTAAAAGAACAACTTACCCGGACTCAATTTTCACTAAGTATGAGCCATTTTAGAGGAAAAAACTTGAATGTTATGTTCTAGGCAGAAGATCCATTACTCGGTTATTAAAAATATTGATTTTTAATGCATTTACGCTATTCCAAGCTTTTTTATATGTTATGTTTATAGTTATTTGTATTAATGTATTATATTAATATTTATGCTAATTTCATTTGTAAAATAAATAAAATAAATATCGTCAGGCTATTCTAAATACCCCCTGTATTATACATAATATATAGTCATGAGAGTCAGAGTCCCCCTGTATATAATAAATTGTTTAGACTCAATCTCTGTCTGTATAACAGACAGAGATTGAGTCTAAACAATTAAGCCCCTTCGACCTACCTCCACCGAAGATATTTGCGGACAACGAGACAGGTAGTGCGCCCGTCGCCCTCTTTATGTCCGTACATAGGTTTGAAAAAACCCATTGGTGCCACTGCCACCTGGGGATCGAACTAGGGTCTCTCGTCTCGAATTCCGGTCATCAAAACCTAGCTATCGTAACTTGTAATTATAGTTTTTTCTTTAGGCATATTTTTGGATATTAAAATACAATAATTTAAAGATAGACTGGTAGAGAATGCCTCTGGAATTAAGTTCACCTATTTGTATGAAGTAAAATAAAGAGGAACTTGGAATAAAGAGGAACTTCTCCCCTAATATCTCAATTTTATTTTAAATTAAGGTCTGTTTCTAGTTATAACCAAAAGGAGTCAAGGCCGCTGTGAATCTTATTTTGCGTAAGTATATGTTTATAAAATCATATTAAGACTTCATACTGCACGTACTTCCGTACAGCTTTCGAATAGGCTCGCATCGCGTCCGCTCAATGGAATCCATTTTCGTATTGTGTCGCTCACCGATCTCCCTTATAAACATGCTCATATCTACGCGAAATTATTTCTATAACCAAAAATATTCGATTGAGCAATGAATAGACGTTTCAGATACATTAACTGAATAATATATCTGATATTTTATGAAATACTCATAAAAAGATAGTATAGTAAATGGACGACAGAATCGATCGCTAGAATCGACGATGGAATATGTAAAGAAAGTATCCAGCAGCAGAATCCGGGTAAACAATTTAAGCGTAAGCATCAGCACGCTCAAGTAGCAACGGACCGGTCACATAGGTCGTAGAACTGACAACCGTTAGAAGAAATATTCTCGAGAGGCAGCCTCATACATACATACATAACGGCCTGTTATAGTCCACTGCAGGACTTAGGCCTCTCACGTAGGGCGGATTTGCCATAATCGCCAAGCTTTGCGAGTGGATTGGCGATCGCAGTACCAGACCACTCGCACCTCAGACGCTGCTGCCCATCTTCGATCTGATTATGTTGATCTGATATTTTTAGAGATGGTTCAATAACCTCGAGAGAATTTTAGGGAGACGATGGATGCAGGTGGTACAGGGCCGTTCTATGTAGCAATCCTTGGTGGAGACTTATGTGCAGCAGTCGAGTTTAGATACGTTGTAACTACTACACTGTAATAACTAGCTTTAACCCGCGGCATCGCCTGCGTTAAAATAGCTTTAAGGTTTATTGCGAGAGTTTATTGTCTTTAGACCACAATTCATAATAAATCTACGATCGGTTTTGGCGTGAGCATAATAAACAAAGTAACAAAAAATTACTTTCGCATTTATATTATTAGAAAGCATTTGCGGTGCATTTGTTTTGACTAAAAGCAATGTATCGTACTCGAGAAGATAAAGGTAATAAATTGGTAATGGCATTTCACTAAGTTACGCGATATGAGACCCCTTCAGATGGATGTGAATAATAAAAGGCAGACGTGATTCCAGTTATCGGGCAGGTTTTTATTTTACGTACAAATAAAAAGCCAATTTGTGTCGGTAGGTTATAGTATTGTTTATTCTGTAAATTCAGGCATTTTACAAATTGTCAATTTAAACGAACTAATCTTGAACGTAAGCATTAGTTTTAGTTATACATTTGGTATCTTGGAAACTCCTGTAAACGTTTCAACAATATTTTTACATATTTATTATATTTTATATTTAAACCACTCGGCTATCGTGTCTTTTCTTTTTTATCTTCGGTGGAAAGTGGGTCGAAGGGACTTAATTGTCTAGACTAGACCTCTGTCTACCGCTGTATTGAGAACTGCGTGAAGATATTTTTTTCATGCATGTCAGAGTGAACGGATCGACAAGTGCAACGTTACAACCCTTTGCGTACTTCTTTCTCTCCTTTCAAAGTTACTGCTATCTTCATACGTAATTCCTTCTAGACTCTCATAATTCCGTCTTCTTTATCTGCGTGACCCTGAATCTGTGTAAACAAATAGTGAAGGAAATTTTTATTCATTTATGTATACTAATCCTACTCATTGAATCAACGACCCACTTAAAAACCCACTGCAGGACATTTTCCAACCCCAAAAGAAAGTTTGCCATGATCACCACGATACTGATAGGCGATCGCAGTACCAGATTCGAGTCCCACTGTGCATCTGAAGCTTAACAAAGTATTTTTTTATATTCTGATCTTCAGTGACTTGACAGACACTGACCTGACTTCTCAGCACGTGGCTAGCTTGAGGTATAGACAATTAAGTCCTTTCGACCCACATTAAACCAGAGCTTATTTTACAAGCTAACGATATAAATCGTACATCAGTTTTGAAAAACCCATTGGTGCCACTGCAACCTGGGGATCGAACTAGGGTCTCTCGTCTCGAATTCCGGTCATCAAAACCTAGCTATCGTAACTTGTAATTATAGTTTTTTCTTTAGGCATATTTTTGGATATTAAAATACAATAATTTAAAGATAGACTGGTAGAGAATGCTTCTGGAATTAAGTTCACCTATTTGTATGAAGTAAAATAAAGAGGAACATGGAATAAAGAGGAACTTCTCCCCTAATATCTCAATTTTATTTTAAATTAAGGTCTGTTTCTAGTTATAACCAAAAGGAGTCAAGGCCGCTGTGAATCTTATTTTGCGTAAGTATATGTTTATAAAATCATATTAAGACTTCATACTGCACGTACTTCCGTACAGCTTTCGAATAGGCTCGCATCGCGTCCGCTCAATGGAATCCATTTTCGTATTGAGTCGCTCACCGATCTCCCTTATAAACATGCTCATATCTACGCGAAATTATTTCTATAACCAAAAATATTCGATTGAGCAATGAATAGACGTTTCAGATACATTAAATGAATAATATATCTGATATTTTATGAAATACTCATAAAAAGATAGTATAGTAAATGGACGACAGAATCGATCGCTAGAATCGACGATGGAATATGTAAAGAAAGTATCCAGCAGCAGAATCCGGGTAAACAATTTAAGCGTAAGCATCAGCACGCTCAAGTGGCAACGGACCGGTCACATAGGTCGTAGAACTGACAACCGTTAGAAGAAATATTCTCGAGAGGCAGCCTCATACATACATACATAACGGCCTGTTATAGTCCACTGCAGGACCTCACGCCTCTAGGCCTCTCACGTAGGGCGGATTTACCATAATCGCCAAGCTTTGCGAGTGGATTGGCGATCGCAGTACCAGACCACTCGCACCTCAGACGCTGCTGCCCATCTTCGATCTGATTATGTTGATCTGATATTTTTAGAGATGGTTCAATAACCTCGAGAGAATTTTAGGGAGACGATGGATGCAGGTGGTACAGGGCCGTTCAATGTAGCAATCCTTGGTGGAGACTTATGTGCAGCAGTCGAGTTTAGATACGTTGTAACTACTACACTGGAATAACTAGGTTTAACCCGCGGCATCACCTGCGTTAAAATAGCTTTAAGGTTTATTGCGAGAGTTTATTGTCTTTAGACCACAATTCATAATAAATCTACGATCGGTTTTGGCGTGAGCATAATAAACAAAGTAACAAAAAATTACTTTCGCATTTATATTATTAGAAAGCATTTGCGGTGCATTTGTTTTGACTAAAAGCAATGTATCGTACTCGAGAAGATAAAGGTAATAAATTGGTAATGGCATTTCACTAAGTTACGCGATATGAGACCCCTTCAGATGGATGTGAATAATAAAAGGCAGACGTGATTCCAGTTATCGGGCAGGTTTTTATTTTACGTACAAATAAAAAGCCAATTTGTGTCGGTAGGTTATAGTATTGTTTATTCTGTAAATTCAGGCATTTTACAAATTGTCAATTTAAACGAACTAATCTTGAACGTAAGCATTATTAGTTATACATTTGGTATCTTGGAAACTCCTGTAACCGTTTCAACAATATTTTTTACATATTTATTATATTTTATATTTAAACCACTCGGCTATCGTGTCTTTTCTTTTTTTATCTTCGGTGGAAAGTGGGTCGACGGGACTTAATTGTCTAGACTAGACCTCTGTCTACCCCTGTATTGAGAACTGCGTGAAGATATTTTTCTCATCCTCGTCAGAGTAAATAGATCGACAAGTGCAATGTTACAACCCTTTGCGTACTTTTTTCTCTCCTTTCAAAGTTACTGCTTTCTTCATACGCTCCTTCTCTGGACTTACCCGTCTTCTTTATCTGTGTGACCCTTGAATCTGTGTAAACAAATAGTGAAGAAAATTTTTTATTCATTTATGTATACTTATCCTTCTCATTGAATCAACGACCCACTTAAAAACCCACTGCAGGACATTTTCCAACCCCAAAAGAAACTTTGCCATGATCACCACGATACCGATAGGCGATCGCAGTACCAGACCACTCGCACCTCAGACGCTGCTGCCCATCTTCGATCTGATTATGTTGATCTGATATTTTTAGAGATGGTTCAATAACCTCGAGAGAATTTTAGGGAGACGATGGATGCAGGTGGTACAGGGCCGTTCTATGTAGCAATCCTTGGTGGAGACTTATGTGCAGCAGTCGAGTTTAGATACGTTGTAACTACTACGCTGCAATAATTAGCTTTTACCCGCGGCATCGCCTGCGTTAAAACAGCTTTAAGGTTTATTGCGAGAGTTTATTGTCTTTAGACCACAATTCATAATAAATCTACGATCGGTTTTGGCGTGAGCATAATAAACAAAGTAACAAAAAATTACTTTCGCATTTATATTATTAGAAAGCATTTGCGGTGCATTTGTTTTGACTAAAAGCAATGTATCGTACTCGAGAAGATAAAGGTAATAAATGGGTAATGGCATTTCACTAAGTTACGCGATATGTGACCCCCCTTCGGATGGATGTGAATAATAAAAGGCAGCCGTGATTCCAGTTATCGGGCAGGTTTTTATTTTACGAACAAATAAAAAGCCTATTTGTGTAGGTAGGTTATAGTATTGTTTATTCTGTAAATTCAGGCATTTTACAATTGTCAATTTAAACGAACTAATCTTGTACGTAAGCATTTGTTTTAGTTATACATTTGGTATCTTGGAAACTCCTGTAAACGTTTCAACAATATTTTTTACATATTTATTATATTTTATATTTAAACCACTCGGCTATCGTGACTTTTTACATATTTATTATATTTTATATTTAAACCACTCGGCTATCGTGACTTTTTACATATTTATTATATTTTATATTTAAACCACTCGGCTATCGTGACTTTTTACATATTTATTATATTTTATATTTAAACCACTCGGCTATCGTGACTTTTATAAACAATATTTCTGTATATATAACATTCAATAGCCACGATAGCCGAGTGGTTGGGTTATCGGATTTCGAGTCAAGAGACCCGAGTTCTATCCGCACTACTACGTGCGTAAGCTCGTACTAATGGGGTTTTTTCAAAACTTTACGTAAAGACGGCGACTGGCTCATCACCTGTCACGTTTTTCTAAAATACTGAAAATATGGGTCGAAAAGACTCAATTCTCTAAACCTATGTCTACCCCACTATTGTATCTTCACCCTATTTTCCGAATTTACTTCAATCCCATTTTTCTTTCGACCCACGTTTCATAGGAACCTATGTAGAACTACGTAACATGATGTGCTGAGTCTATAGCCATCCTAGTGGTGTATTAATATTAAATTATGTGCTCTCTTGTGGCATTCAATCCGGAAAACATAGTAATAGTTCGATGAGAACCATATAGTCCGATAGCACACTGATGTAGGAGACGTCCTCCCAGGTCAAGAACGCCAGACCAAATAGGTAGTTAACCTTCCTCCAGCGCCACTTCCGCTAAAAACTAAAAATAAAATTCTAGAAAGTTGCAGCCTATGTAGACTCTTAATTAAATAGATAAAATTTAAAGCAATAACATTGGCGCGTATTGATATGAAACCACTTCGAACCTGGAACCGAATTAACTGTTGTTCTTATTGCTATGCAGACAATTTTACTCAACAGCTGCATTTAACTGTGCAGCATTATTCCGCGGCAGATGTGAATACGATGTGAAATGGAAAATTTCAAAACCAGACCACAGAAATACAATTTTTTTTTATTTTATTTATATATTATTATATTTTATATTTAAACCACTCGGCTATCGTGACTTTTATAAACAATATTTCTGTATATATAACATTCAATAGCCACGATAGCCGAGTGGTTGGGTTATCGGATTTCGAGTCAAGAGACCCGAGTTCTATCCGCACTACTACGTGCGTAAGCTCGTACTAATGGGGTTTTTTCAAAACTTTACGTAAAGACGGCGACTGGCTCATCACCTGTCACGTTTTTCTAAAATACTGAAAATATGGGTCGAAAAGACTCAATTCTCTAAACCTATGTCTACCCCACTATTGTATCTTCACCCTATTTTCCGAATTTACTTCAATCCCATTTTTCTTTCGACCCACGTTTCATAGGAACCTATGTAGAACTACGTAACATGATGTGCTGAGTCTATAGCCATCCTAGTGGTGTATTAATATTAAATTATGTGCTCTCTTGTGGCATTCAATCCGGAAAACATAGTAATAGTTCGATGAGAACCATATAGTCCGATAGCACACTGATGTAGGAGACGTCCTCCCAGGTCAAGAACGCCAGACCAAATAGGTAGTTAACCTTCCTCCAGCGCCACTTCCGCTAAAAACTAAAAATAAAATTCTAGAAAGTTGCAGCCTATGTAGACTCTTAATTAAATAGATAAAATTTAAAGCAATAACATTGGCGCGTATTGATATGAAACCACTTCGAACCTGGAACCGAATTAACTGTTGTTCTTATTGCTATGCAGACAATTTTACTCAACAGCTGCATTTAACTGTGCAGCATTATTCCGCGGCAGATGTGAATACGATGTGAAATGGAAAATTTCAAAACCAGACCACAGAAATACAATTCTTTTTTTTATCTTCGGTGAAAGTGGGTCGAAGGGACTTAATTGTCTAGACTAGACCTCTGTCTACCGCTGTATTGAGAACTGCGTGAAGATATTTTTTTCATGCATGTCAGAGTGAACGGATCGACAAGTGCAGCGTTACAACCCTTTGCGTACTTCTTTCTCTCCTTTCAAAGTTACTGCTTTCTTCATACGCACTTTCTCTAGACTTACTCGTCTTCTTTATCTGTGTGATCCCTGAATCTGTGTAAACAAATTGTGAAGAAATTTTTTTATTCATTTATGTATACTAATCCTACTCATTGAATCAACGACCCACTTAAAAACCCACTGCAGGACATTTTCCAACCCCAAAAGAAAGTTTGCCATGATCACCACGATACTGATAGGCGATCGCAGTACCAGATTCGAGTCCCACTGTGCATCTGAAGCTTAACAAAGTATTTTTTTATATTCTGATCTTCAGTGACTTGACAGACACTGACCTGACTTCTCAGCACGTGGCTAGCTTGAGGTATAGACAATTAAGTCCTTTCGACCCACATTAAACCAGAGCTTATTTTACAAGCTAACGATATAAATCGTACATCAGTTTTGAAAAACTCATTGGTACAAGCCTACTTCGAGAGGCTCGAATTCGAGTCACTTGACTCGAATTCCAATCACTCAGCCTCTCGGCCCCACGTTTCTCTGAACCCTTTGTAAGTAACTAAAAACTAACTGGTGTTATGGAATAAAAATATCAAGGTACTGTAAACACCCAGACCGGATACAAAGTAGAAAAAGTTGTTTTCTGTATCCGACTGGATATCAAACCTCAGAGCCAGAAACACCATAAAAACCGATGCGTACGCCTCTCGTTCGGTGCCATCTTATGCTAAAATCTCTTATCAGTTCACAGTATATACATTCTGAGTTTAAATTGTCTCATTAAAGTTGTTATAACAATATCATAAGCAATTATGATAAAGGAAGTTACATTGAGGTTACGGTCTTGGGGTTCAAATGTATTATTAACTTACATCGTTAAATGTAATTAAGTTTCATATACACATTATGAATTGTGAGTTTGTTGTGTTAAACAAATAAAACAACTTGAATGCATACTCACAGTGGCAGGGGCGTATTGAGCCTTGGGTCGTATACACATAGATATCTTCACGCAATTCCCAATACAGGGGTAGACAGAGGTCTAGTCTAGACAATTAAGTCCTTTCGACCCACATTAAACCAGAGCTTATTTTACAAGCTAACGATATAAATCGTACATCAGTTTTGAAAAACTCATTGGTACAAGCCTACTTCGAGAGGCTCGAATTCGAGTCACTTGACTCGAATTCCGACCACCCAACCACTCGGCTATCGTGACTTTTATAAACAATATTTCTGTATATATAACATTCAATAGCCACGATAGCCGAGTGGTTGGGTTATCGGATTTCGAGTCAAGAGACCCGAGTTCTATCCGCACTACTACGTGCGTAAGCTCGTACTAATGGGGTTTTTTCAAAACTTTACGTAAAGACGGCGACTGGCTCATCACCCGTCACGTTTTTCTAAAATACTGAAAATATGGGTCGAAAAGACTCAATTCTCTAAACCTATGTCTACCCCACTATTGTATCTTCACCCTATTTTCCGAATTTACTTCAATCCCATTTTTCTTTCGACCCACGTTTCATAGGAACCTATGTAGAACTACGTAACATGATGTGCTGAGTCTATAGCCATCCTAGTGGTGTATTAATATTAAATTATGTGCTCTCTTGTGGCATTCAATCCGGAAAACATAGTAATAGTTCGATGAGAACCATATAGTCCGATAGCACACTGATGTAGGAGACGTCCTCCCAGGTCAAGAACGCCAGACCAAATAGGTAGTTAACCTTCCTCCAGCGCCACTTCCGCTAAAAACTAAAAATAAAATTCTAGAAAGTTGCAGCCTATGTAGACTCTTAATTAAATAGATAAAATTTAAAGCAATAACATTGGCGCGTATTGATATGAAACCACTTCGAACCCGGAACCGAATTAACTGTTGTTCTTATTGCTATGCAGACAATTTTACTCAACAGCTGCATTTAACTGTGCAGCATTATTCCGCGGCAGATGTGAATACGATGTGAAATGGAAAATTTCAAAACCAGACCACAGAAATACAATTTTTTTTTATTTTTATTTATTTATTGTTTTTAAATATTTGTACTAAGGCTTATTCAGACGACCTGCGTGGACAAGTGGCGTACACACCATGAACTCATGGTGTCGCCGGCTCTGAGGTCTCTGATTGGATTCTCGGTCGGATCAATATAGGAAACACTTTTTCTTCATTTTCTCTGATATTGGTGTTTGTAGTACCTTCGTTGTTTCTTGTTCTATAACACAAATACTTAAGCTAGTTACTCTGGGATGACTTTTCAGCGTAGCTTATCGGGAACGACGAGACAGGTGGAGAGTTTGTCCCTGTTTCATGTTCATAAAAATATATTTACAAGTAAATAAATATCTTCCCGCTGTTCCCAATGTAGGGGTAGACAGAAGTCAAGGCAATTAAGTCGTTACGATGCACCGAACATATTTTTGGGACAACGCTACAAGTAATGAGCCCGTCACCATCTTAATGTCCAAGTCAACGATGTCATTCGTACAAAAGTTTTTGAAAAAACCCATTGTTACATGCCTGTTACCTGGGGATCGAACTCGGGTCTATTGACTCGAATTCCGAACACCCAAGCAACCAGCTATCGAGACATTTTCTAAACATTACACACAAAGAACAAAATATATACACATAGAAGAATATCGATATACGACTACACATTTAAACATCCACGACTCGAGTACAACCATTCATAATCAGCACACAAATGTTTGCCCCGAGCGGGACTCGAACCGACAGCCATTAGGTTTAAAGCCACTGCCATCTGTGCTATCGGATAGTCGATCTACTGTATGAAAGTATGATTTAAAATGAGTAATTTAAAGATATTTAATTAACTCAAACCGAGCCGTGTTCAAAGATAGATGGCAACAGTGTGTTTGTGCGCTCAAAGGCGTATTTTTAACTCGGCTTTATTGACCTTCCACTTTTATAGTCACAGAAAAATTGTGGAGTGCCCTGCCTTTAATACTCTTTTTTTATATTTGTACACTATAAACTGATGAGTCTGCCTGTTGGCGATTATTTAAAAGAATGAAGTATAATGAGGAAAATATTCTTAAACCATTAAATTAAAGCCACAATAGCCGAGTAGTTGAGTGGTCGGAGTTCGAGTCGAGATACCCCAGTTCGATACCCCAGTAGGCTCGTAGCAATGGTTTTTAAAACTTATGTGGCTTTTATATCGTCGGCTACGATACGAAAACGGCGACAGGCTTACAAAAAAATGTCTCCAGTGAATAATGGGTCGAAGGGACTCACATGCACACTTATCATGGTCACATAATAAATAGGAATATCAGAAGAAGTATGACATACATTTTAACACAAATCATTTCCTGTAGTGTGCTCATGACACTCATAGCATGCGAGCTCTCTCACTCTCTTAAGTCACTAACAGATAATAATGACGTCATTACTTCGTCGAGAGCGGGAAAAGAGTCTCGACAAATATACAAAAAAAAACGCTAAATTAAAATATTTAACGGTCTGATAGCTAAGTTATAGCTAAGCTTTGGGTTGTGGGTATGAAGCATTTGCATCAAGCATTTGTTACGATTAAGAATGTTTAATATTCAAGTCATATATGATTATTTATATCTATAACTAGTCAGGCCATATATACTGTTACATAAAAACCTGTATTTTGAATTTGGAACACGTATAATATTTTAATACCTTTTTATTTCTTCAGACTTGAAATTGTGATCAGGTGAGATTTTAGAGGACATGGACTGCTCTAAACGACACAGTGAGTCTGTTAAAAAATCTTTGGAACCAGCAGTGGCGAAATTTCCCTTGGAATTTGTGCGTAAATGCATAGTGCGCAAACAGTTTAAAGGCCTGTATAAAAGCCAAAGGTGGCCATTTCGAATAGAATGTTTTTTTTTTTTTATAAAGAACTCCTCTATTCGGAAATTTAACATTAAGAAAGGGAAAATGCGAATTGAAATTACTATGGTATTTGTTGTTTACAACCATCTCATCTCTTCCTGTAAGTGTCATAAGGGCGACTGGTTTAAAAAAATAACAATAAAGCATGATAGTTGACTGAGGTCCAGACAATTTTGTCCTTTCGACCAGTACTCACAGGGACACTCGTCATAGATAGACCCTCTGAGTCTATCTGAGTCTATCTGGGACCACCTGTCACGTTGTCCCACGGTTCACCACCTGTCACGTTGTCCTAAAAATGTCTTCGATGGAATGTGGGTCGATGCGACTTAATTGTCTAGACCTCTGTCTACCCCAGTATTGGGAATGGCATGCTTATTCAAAAAACACAAGAGAAAGTTTTGCCGTAAAGAGCAAAGGAACGGAGTTTTCTATTTAATTATTATTGATTTAATTTTAATTTAATTAGGCTAACCAATTTGTTCGGCAATATGACTTTGCCTTTACGTATATAATAGAGTACTCATGGATGTCGTAAGAGGGTCGTTTATCGCCTCTAATTCTGGTTTCAAAGTTTCTAAGTTGTCCCTTGACGAGCCTTGAAAATGTGATTGTCATCAAATGGCGGAATAATTGTCGCGAAATAATACCACAATTTTGGCCGATAGAAATAAAATATTTATTTATTATTTTTATTTTACACCACATAAATTAAGGGTTCCAATGACCGGACTTAATGCCTTGTTGCATTCTCTACCAGTCAACTCTGGAATATGGAGAAAAGTAAAGGGTTGGTGTGAATATTATTGAAATGATTAGTAAATATATAATTTTACAAAAACATTATACAGGGTGGGCCATAAATTAGTTAACATTTGAAAAATCGTATAAAACCATTTAACATATTTTAGAAATCGTTTATTTACGAGAAAGTTAATTAGTTGTAATTTATTTTTAAAAATTATTTCGTCTAATTGACCACCGTTTCAGTTTTGCACTCATCTAAGCGAGTCCTGAAGCTTTCGAGTACTCTTCTGCAAAGAGACCGCAAGATCGCCGACATCTCTTCGATGATTTTTCTTTAAGTTGACGCCGTGTATTCGGTTTATCAATGTAGACACGACTCTTTAAATAACCCCATAAAAAGAAGTCTGCTGGGGATAGATCTGGACTTCTGGTGGCCATGGGATATCACCCGTCTGGATATCAGCTTTTCCGGAAACATGTCTTGACCACCGGCAAGGACTCGTTCGATGTGTGACACGTGGCTCCATCTTGTTGAAACCATGTGTTACGATTATGGACAGCAAATTCCAGTAGCATCGGTGCTAAGAACTCCGTAACATTTTCACATACTCGGCAGAATTAACAGTAACTGAACGGCCTCGAGAATCTTCAAAAAGTAAGGTCCGATGATTCCTTTGCTGAAATTGCAGCCCATACAGTTACCTTAGGAGAGTGAAGTGGCCTCTCAAGTTTAGCTTTAGGATTTTTCAATTCTGTTTGTTTACATGTCCATTTAGGTGGAAATGGGCTTCGTCAGAAAATAAGATGTTGTGAAAATTACTGAAACGAGTTAACATTGTTTCGGCATATGACTTACGCAAATTTAAATCATTAGGGTTTAGTTCTTGCACTAGCTGGATCTTATGTGGATGTAATTTCAAATCTAATTTCAAAATACGGCGTAATGATGTGCGGGATAATCCTTATTCAGCCGAACTTGTGCGTGTCGATAAATCTGGATCACGTCGAACAGAAGCGGAAACTTGCTGCACGTTCTCTTCGCTCCGAGAAATCCGTGGGCCGCCGGTTTGTTTCACATTTAGTGTAGATCCCGTCTCTTCGAACTTCTTCACCCATTTCTTTATTAAAGGAGCACTTGGACAATGACTTAAGTCGTAAACCATATTCAACGCGAAATAAGCGTCTCACAGTAATGAGCGAAAAGTCGTTTAAATAAAACTGTTTCACGCAGTAAGCGCGTTGCGGCCCCGTGAAGTGATCCATTGCGACTAAATTTCCAAGAAGCGAGCTAGTGGCGCTGCTCGCGTTCATGCCCCGCGCGGCAATAGTTTGCGCGGTAAGCTACATTTAAATGTTAACGAATTCTTGGCCCACCCTGTATTTACATTCAAAACTATTTATATTTAATAATATCTAGATATGTGACTATTCCAGTATTGATAAGTATAAAAAGGTTAAAAGCGTTACTTTCTCATAGCTATGCATACAAAATGTTTGAAAATTAAATAGATCTATCCAATAGATTTTCATAGATTGAGTTATTTTGAGTTTGAGTTCACAATTTTCTTTATCTGTTTTACCTTAGTCGCTTCTTACGCCACCCATCGAAAGATAAACCTTTACGCCGATAACAGACTACAAACTGCCTAAATATTAAAACATTGTTTTACAGCTAACTATATAGTTCATTAATTATTACCCGAGAAATTTTTATCCGAGACAAGTGGATGAAGAAAATAAAAACATTTTTAACACCAAAACACAGTGTACTTCCTCTCCCCACTACGAGCACAGATTTATATTCATGCTTCGTGCTCTCCAAAACTAAAATTTGTTATTTTAATCTCTCTTATATCATTGTATTAGTGCCCTCAATTATCATCAAAATTTCTCACAACAACTACACCTTGCAGACTATTTTGTAAGAATTTTTTAACAACCCTTTGGCCCAATGGCCTAGTTGGTAGTAGCACTGCTTTTAAAGCTAAGAATTGCGGGTTCGAACCCCACTAGGGACAAAAACTCGTGTGACGAATATGAATGAATGAGACAAAAATATGTATCTGTGTAAATATTTATATTTATCTTTGTATTGTACCGTTAGCTTGGACACTGAGACGGTGATTGGCTCACCGTCTGGCACTATATTGTCTGGACCTCTGTCTACCGTAGTATTGGGAAATATTAAACAGTTTGGCGGCTGATCAATCGATTTAGTAACGACAGTGCCTACAAGTGCTTAACTTGTTTATCTTTGCTTGTGTATATAAATATTAATAATAATATCATCACGCAATTCCCAATACAGGGGTAGACAGAGGTCAAGTCTAGACAATTAAGTCCCTTTGACCCACCTTCCACCAAAGATATTTTTGGGACAACTTGACAGGTGGTGAGCCCGTCGCCGCCTTTATGTCCAAGCCAACGATATAATTCGTACATAAGTTTTTTGGAAAACCCATTGGAACGAGCCTGCCACCTGGGGATCAAACTCGGGTCACTCGACTCGAAATTCCGACCACCCAACCACTCGGCTATCGTGACTTTGCTTGTGTGAAGAAATAATTCATGTCAAATACTATCGTCACTACTACGTTTATTCATTATCATTCAACGTACATAGTAATATCGAATCAGTTATAAGAATATAATGTAGTTTAGGTAAATAAGTATAATTTATAAATAAAGAAGGATATTGTAAAATTGTTGGTTGTAAATCAATGACAGAATTATATTAGTTTTATTATTATGACTATATCGATTTTTGAGTGTCAAAATAGACTGTATAAAGCAGCGCCAAATAGTTTTAGTAGTGTCATTATCAGTTTGTAAGAACTGTACGTCGTTACACTGCTCAAATATGGAGTGTTTCTATAAATTTTAAGTGTTTTATTTGCCATTCGATCTACATCAGTAACACTCAGGAAGAAACAAATGTTTTTAAATTATTAAATTAAAGAGAAAAAGAATTAAAATTTCAACTGACACGGGCGAGATTCGATTCCGCCACCTTCGCCATACCGTGGCCGGTTGAAATTTTAAACATTTTTTTTATCATGAATTTAATAACATAAAGTGCAGCATAACTACATGCTTTAAAATCAATTCAAAAATGCAAAATGTTTTTAAATCTTGTTACGCCTTAAATAGATTTTAAAACATTAGCGGCGACAACAAACAACAAACAACGGCGACGGGCTCACCATCTGTCACGTTGTCCCGAAAATATCTTCGGTGGAAGGTGGGTCAAAGGGACTTAATTGTCTAGACTAGACCTCTGTCTACCCCTGTATTGAGAATTGCGTGAAATTTTTTATTTTTTTAACATTAGAAATCAATTGTTATCTCGGAGACTTTCGTTATATATTTAAATAGGGACAACATCTATTGTTGAATCGGAAACATCGAAATTACCAAAACACCCAGACCTGAGACAGCGTAGAAAAAGTGGTTTACCACATTGACTTCTCCGGGAAACGAACCCAGGATTTCAGGTCTGAGATATATTATTATTTTACCTTGAAAACCGATATTTACACCACTCCTCCGCAATTACGTTGCAAAATACCGCATGGAAAAACAAACGACATGTTACCTTTATAACAAAGATCTCTATAATAAAGAGTTTCAAAGTAACACCCCGGGCTATTAACCGGCCGTAGGGTACTTACAAAACGCATAAAATGCTGTCACTTTTTACGTAGGAAAGTGACTTTCACTTTAACAGTGAACACCAGGGATATGTGTGTTTAAAGCAAAGTGAAATAAATATATACAGGTGAAGAGAGTCATGTCGCATGAAAATAACCTCTTCGTGGTGCGTCTAGATTCGACGAAAGCACCGCGAATGTGCCGCCAGCGCTACACGCGTGCAATTACCGCAATTGTTAGGTGCGCTTCTTTAGTGCAAGATAGGTAATAGACTTAGTACGAGTAATTGTAAAAGTTTAGTGCAACTGTGGAGGAGATGTGGGCCTCCGTTTACCTGCACTCACCAGACGAAACGCAGATGTTTGTTAGACTTCTACTTCACGCCGGTATTCTGTTAGGTCGTGGCACTTCCCCGGTCGAACTGGCCCATTCATAAGACAACAAAAGCTGATGCGTGGCTCTACCACTGTTAAATTCTTGTTGTATTTAGCAATTTTATTTAAGAAACTAACTAATTTTATTTAAGCGAGTGAAGTAGTACGCGCGGGTGCCGCAACAATTACGCAAACTTAATACAAGCGCGCAGATCACAAGTGACGAGCGAGCGTCTTGTTCGCTAAATCTAGATGCACCCTTATAAGAAGCACTATTTAAAAAGTGTTATTATTTTATTGCTCATCTTTACACACAATCCTGACGGGGTAGCCGGAGAAAGCATATCGCCAAGTGTCACAATCCCTACACACCTCTTTCGCGTCTTTCAGATATAAGAAGTAAAAATCTAAAAATAAAGAATTAGCTGTCGGAATATAAGCCACAACAACCGCTGCGATTATTTTTCACCTTCAATTCTTTCCCAATGCTGGGGTTGTCAGAGGACTATACGTTTTAGTGTTTAACTGAAGTTTCACAAGAGATTATTTGTGGGAACGTGGCAAGCTGTGAGCCTGTCATCGTTTTTTTATCTAATGTTTAGATAATAAGGCGGTGATAAGATTGGTTTAGATTCTAAATGAATGTTGCAATAGACTGGATAGATTATATAGATTATCATTAACCTAACTGACTTACAAAAATCCATGACTCGAGCACAAACCAATTAAAGCAACACAAATATTTTCTCCTAGCAGTTATTCGAACCAGCAACCCTTAGCTTCGAAGACAGGGTCACTACCAACTAGGCTCCGAGTCATGTTAACTCAAATCGTTGCAACATAAATACCGGCGTTAGTTCATTATATTATTATATTATTATGGCAGTGGAAGGGTTTGCCATAACGCTCGGCAAGCGGCTTGACGACAGCAGTACCAGACATCTTGCACCTTAGACAGTGCTGCTCGTCACCGTTCTGCCCAACTTAATCTGGTATTTTTTTGATACAGTTATTCCGCCGTCTGTCGGTAAACACTAATACTGTCAAAGCGTTTTAAGCCAATAGATAGACAGACAATTCTTTATTGTATATTCTTAATTCTTTACAAAATGAATAAATATGTGTATATTTAGAAATACATAAGAGGGCCGTATATTTTGCACATTTGAAATATGAATAGAAATTAAACTACGAACACTATTTTTCGAATATTTATTTAACGTAATAATCATTTATTGAAATTTACTTTTTAAAAATTACATCGTCGAGATGCGCCCTGTTTCTTCGTTGGCACTCCTGCAAACGACTACGCAATTTTGAAAACTCGCCGGCACATGCTGCGAGGGATTGCGGATATCTCCTCGGTGATGTTTTCTTTTATTGGGATATAAAAGTCGGTTTATTAAGGTAAACTCTTGAGACTCTTGAGGTATCCCCACAAGAAAAAATCGCATGGTGTTAGGTCGGGGCTTCTTGGAGGCCATGGAATATTACCTCTGCGAGAAATCAATTTATTGGGAAAGATTTCTTTAACCACCGGTAAACTCACATTTGATGTATGGCACGTAGCTCCATCTTGTTGCATCCAAGTTCTGCTATTGTATCCTTCAAATTCATGTAACTTCGGTATCGGAAACTCTCGCAACATCTTCACATATTCCACTGAGTTCACAGTTACGTTATTTCCTTGATTATTTTCAAAGAAATACGGACCGATTATGACCTTTGGTGATATGGCAGCCCATACTGTCGTTTTAGGTGAATGAAGTGGGTCTTGGTGTTTAAGACGAGGGTTTTCCGTGCTCCAATATCGATAATTGTGCTTGTTTACATGTCCATTAATCAGCCAATAACTTACGTTGAATTTAATCGTTTGGTTTCATCTCCTGCACAATTTGAAGTTTATATGGATGCAGCTTAAGGTCCAGATGCAAAATTCGCCGCAGAGTAGTATTGCCAAAGCCGCCGAACGCTTACGCGTAGACGATTCTGGATCGTTCCTTACGGAAATTTTAACCTCCCGAACGTTCTCATCGGTTCTCCTTGAACGTGGCCGCCCTGTTTGTCTAATATTCTTTGTCGATCCTGTTTGTTCAAACTTCTTAATCCAAGCTTTGATGAAATTAACACTTGACACTCATTTACATGACGTAATCCGTACTCAATTCTAAATAAGCGTCGTACAGTAACGTAGGAATCGTTATTTTTGTAAAACTGCTTAACACAAAAGCAGGCTATTGTCCCGTGAAGCGCACCATCGTGACTAAATCAGAGTGAGTGACGCACTGTTCTGCCACCGGGGAACAGTGCGTCGCTTCCGTCTTTTAACGGTTTTTGAGAAATCAAGTGTTGCTATTTGATAAAATTTACGACCCACCCTGTATATATGTACTTATACACACACACATATACATATATATATATATATATATATATATATATATATATATATATATATATATATATATATATATATATATATATATATATATATATATATATATATATACATATATATATATATATATATATATATATATATATACATATATATATATATATATATATATATATATATATATATATATATATATATATATATATATATATATATATGTAATGATTCCTACGTACCATGCCATAATTTTATTCTAGGTCTAAAAAAGTACACTGAACCTGAGCAATTAATTTAATTATTAACTAAACAATTAAGACCGGTCAACCCACCTTTCTTCAAAGACATTTTTAGAGAAAACTTGACAGGAGATGAGCCTGTCGTCATCTTTATGTGTAAATATGTAGTACATAAGTTTTGAAAAAACCAACCACCTGGGAATCGAACTCGGATCTCTTGACTCAATTCGATAACCCAATTATTCGGCAATCGAGACATTTCTTGCTTGTTCATAAATAATTACCTAAAATTCGCACAAGTTTTATTAGCGTGGAAACGCGCAGCGAATTCTCCGTAAAATTTCACGCGCTGAAAGAAGTACTTAAATCGGATTCCGCATAAACATCGTAAATATAAAACGATAAAAGCACATTAGGCACAGCCTCCCGGAACTGAGCCTCTTAAGGCTAAAGTGGTTTCCGACGGACTCGTGTAAGGTAGAAATAATAATTCATTAAATTATATATTACGTTTAGCTTTCAAATCGTTAAATACAGTCCTTTCCTTGACATCCTTTTACTTATTAAATTAACGAATAACTCAAAAAATCAACTGACACGAGCGAGATTCGTACCCGCGTTCCTAAGCCGTACCGTGGAAACGCTCGTACCTCCGTGCAACCTCGCCATGATCAGTTGAAATTTTAAATCTCTTTCTTCGTTTTTACGCCTGTTTCTTATGATATCGTGAAACTTATCTTGTGAATCCTACATTTCAAATCCTAAGATAACCAAATAAATAGATATGTTGACTGCCTGTTAAAGTTCAATGCAGTAATGTATACCTCTAAGGAGAATTTGTCATAGTCGCCATGCTTGATAAGCAGATTGGCGTCAGACTTAAGGTGTTTGAGCTTAATTAAGAAGCATAATTGAGGAGCTTAGCTGCATAAGAAATTTATAATAAATATCTAGGAATACAAACTACAATTAATATAAAACAGTATCAAAATAGAAAATGGGATAATTTTTTATTACAAAAGCATCATATAGTTCTTAAATTTTTACAATCAAACAACATACTTTGTTTAAGGACGTAAATAATGTTATATCAGAAATATTTTAATGCTAAAAATGATGAAATTATAAAATTTTTATCACCCGAAGTGTTTAATATTACATTTCGGTGATACCAATGTATTAATAAATGGGGAAGAGTTGTGGATACATGGATTAAATCGAAGGCTTTCTTGAAATTTGTTCCATTTTTCCGTAGAGACAATCGGTCCGAGGAGTCCTCGCGCAACGCAGTTTCTGAAGGAATTGTATCCGCGACTGGTCGTAGCCGCTGGTGACAAAAGGGCTGGTTCTTTTCTCGCTGAACAGTTAGGTCAGCCAGCGTTCTTGTTACCATGTTCTATGTTGTATGTTCTGGTGAAGGGATGTACGATTATTGTAGTTTTTAGTTAATAAGTATTGTAAATACAAACATAATTTTGTTTAAGTCACGATAGCCGAGTGGGAGAGTTGGGTGGTCGGAATTTCGAGTCGAGAGACCAGAATTCGATCCCCAGGTAGGTCTCTACCATTGGGTTTTTCAAAACCTATGAACGAATTATGTCGTTGTCTTGATAAAAATGGCGTCTGGCTCACCACCTGTCACCTTGTCCCGAAAATATCTTGGGTGGAAGTTGGGTCGAAGGGACTTAATTGTCTAGACTAGACCTCTGTCTACCCCTGTGTTGTGAATTGCGTGAAGATTGAATTGCGTTTATTTTAGTTATTTATAATTTTGTTTAAGTCACGATAGCCGAGTGGGAGAGTTGGGTGGTCGGAATTTCGAGTCGAGAGACCAGAATTCGATCCCCAGGTAGGTCTCTACCATTGGGTTTTTCAAAACCTATGAACGAATTATGTCGTTGTCTTGATAAAAATGGCGTCTGGCTCACCACCTGTCACCTTGTCCCGAAAATATCTTGGGTGGAAGTTGGGTTGATGGGACTTAATTGTCTAGACTAGACCTCTGTCTACCCCTGTGTTGTGAATTGCGTGAAGATTGAATTGCGTTTATTTTAGTTATTTATAATTTTGTTTAAGTCACGATAGCCGAGTGGGAGAGTTGGGTGGTCGGAATTTCGAGTCGAGAGACCAGAATTCGATCCCCAGGTAGGTCTCTACCATTGGGTTTTTCAAAACCTATGAACGAATTATGTCGTTGTCTTGGATAAAAATGGCGTCTGGCTCACCACCTGTCACCTTGTCCCGAAAATATCTTGGGTGGAAGTTGGGTCGAAGGGACTTAATTGTCTAGACTAGACCTCTGTCTACCCCTGTGTTGTGAATTGCGTGAAGATTGAATTGCGTTTATTTTAGTTATTTATAATTTTGTTTTGTTAATAGAAATTGTTATGATTATCCACAACATAATGTCATATTTTCCTTCGAGGCAGCTGTTATAGGAGTATAAAATACATTTGTTGTGCAAAACAGGGTCACATGAGCCATTTATAACCTAGATTCGAGACCATCTCTTTGAGAAAAATTTGAATAGAAAATGTCATAAGTATATACGTAAAAACTTTTAGTAAGACAATTGATTTATTTAATAAATAAAATAATATGAATACTAGGTACAGACATAGGTTTTTGACACCAGTTAATAAACTCCATAGAGTAAGTAACTTGTACGCTTCTACAGCAAAATCCCCGTAAATGTGCAAAGCTTGCCTAACTGTTCACGGTATTTTTTAAAGACAAACTTCATAAACGGTTATTATAATACAAATGAATACATTATAATGATAGTAGTAAAAAGATGGTCAGTCCTAAGCTGTGTCAACGAAAAAATGTTCTTTATAAAATTGCTATCTATAAGAAATGTTTATTCTTATTTCGATGATACATATATATATATATATATATATATATATATATATATATATATATATATATATATATATATATATATATATATATATATATATATATATATATATATATATATATATATATAAATATATATATATATATATATATATATATATATATATATATATATATATATATATATATATATATATATATATATATATATATATATATATATATATATATATATATATATATATATATATATATATATATATATATAATCTTTGTCACAAAAGCCAAAGCGACATATTTAAAATATAAATTTGTAGTGAATTCAATTAATGTATTTTATTTACCTGAGTTAACAGTCGGCTCGACGAATATAACGAGTTTAATTGCAAAATAATTTTTCGCCTGGAACATTTTCATATATTGCGCCGAGTATGAATAATCAATTAAACTGGTTTACCAACGTTTATATAAAGTTCCAGCAAATATATATAATACAACAATTGTAAATTGTATATAGTTTATTACTATTTTAACAACGTGTCACTATAGCCGAGTGGTCGGGTGGTCGGAATTTAGAGTAACGAGTCACGAATTCGATCCCCAGATGGCAGTCTTGTACCAATGGGTTTTTCAAAAACTTATGTACGAATTATATTGTTAGCTTGGACATAAAGACCACCTGTGTCGTAGTCCCGAAAATATCTGCGGTGGAAGGTGAGTTGAAGAACTTAATTGTCTACACTAGACCTCAGTCTACCCCTGTATTGAGAATTGCAAGAAGATATTTAATTAGGATATCTTTTTTCTTTCTTTTCTTTTGTAAATCTAAAATAGCACCATTCAGTAGTAAACGACTGAATCATAGATTTATCTCTTTTCTTTTTAATGCCAAGGACTGTGCAACTTTAACAACAACGTCTATTTTTTCCACGACACTCACAAATAAACTCTATTCTATTAAACCATCGTCTAACACTTGGTCTAAAGTTCGATTTGTGAGCTAAAACTACGCACGAGTTCGTCTAACGTTTAATCTATTTACCTTGATCCCTACAATAATATAGATGAAAGGAGATTGATAGACGTATCAGACCAGAAGACATTACCTACCTATATTCAAAAGAGTGTTTTTCAGCCTTTATACTCTTGACATCGACCAAAAAAGTGAATACCTTTTGCTTCTTTCGCTTGTTTCTTTTCCGTTAGAAGAACCTCATTACGAAGTTGAATTACAGAATGACAATCTATCATCAAATATATATTTCGACGAATTAATAGATGATTTGATTTGATATGAATAGTTATACGAAAAAGATCGATTATAAGATAATATATAACCATTCACATTGTTAATTCATTAACTTCATTAGACTAAAGTATAATACTAAAGTATGGTCTAAAGTATGATGAAGGAATCTTATATAAGAAAATAGGAAGCGAGGTTACAAACTACCCTTGAAGACAGTCAAGAGCGGCCATTTTGTGGCGTCGGGACAGTGTTTACTGCATACTTTGTTACTAAGTTACGTTGCTTTGCAACATGGTACGAGACCGTTCTAGTCCACTGTTGTATTATCCTAGTATTGACTGTTCTTATATTAAATTAGATGTTAAGAAATAAAAGAAAAATATCTTCACGCCATTCCCACCATTGGGATATTAAAACAGGTGTAGACAGAGGTCCAGATAATTAAGTCTTTTCGACCCACCTGCCACCGGAGATATTTTTGGGACAACGTGACAGGTGTTGAGCCCGTCGCCATCTTAATGGCCAACCAAACGACATAGTTCGTACATAAGTTTTGAAAAAAAAAACTCATTGGTACGCACTTGGATCTCTTTACTCGCAATTCCGACCACCCAACCATTCGGCTATCGCGACTTTAAATTAGAGGGACAGGTACACTTAAAGAGTGAAATGGTGGAAAATATGTTTAACAGATATATAGTTACCGTGTGTGTTCACTTAGGGTTTACTTTTGTTTGCGCTTGTAAAGTGCGAAATAAAAAACCTCTTGTTTGTTTAGCGATCTATTTGCAACAAACAGTAAATATGTCACAATGTAGGCGGCAACGACTTGAACAGGAATACAAAATCAACAGCAAATATAATGTGATTAAAAAGTGTGTATGTGTGTGTAATTTTTAAAAGAACAACTTACACGGACTCAATTTTCACTAAGGCTCATCCATTTCCAAAAAGGAACAAACTTGAATGTTATGTTCTAGGCAGAAGATCCATTACTCGGTTATTAAAAATATTGATTTTTAATGCATTTACGCTATTCCAAGCTTTTTATATGTTATGTTTATAGTTATTTGTATTAATGTATTATATTAATATTTATGCTAATTTCATTTGTAAAATAAATAAAATAAATATCTTCAAGCTATTCCCAATACCCCTGTATTATATGTATTATATAGTCATGAGAGTCAGAGTCCCCGTGTATCATACAGACACACGTTGAGTCTAAACAATTAAGCCCCTTCGACCTATCTCCACCGAAGATATTTGCGGACAACGTGACAGGTGGTGCGTCCGTCGCCGTCTTTATGTTAGTACATAGGTTTGAAAAAACCCATTGGTACGAACCTGCCACCTGGGGATCGAACTAGGGTATCTCGTCTCGAATTCCGATCACCGAAACCTAGCTATCGTAACTTAACTTGTAAATATTTTTTTTCATTAGGCATATTTTTGGATATTAAAATACTATAATATAAATATAAACTGGTAAAGAATACCTCTGGAATTAAGTTCGCCTATTTGTATGAAGTAACATAAAGTGTAACTCCCTTAATCTCTCAATTTTATTTTAAATTAAGCTCTGTTTTTAGTTATAATCAAAAGGAGTTAAGGCCGCTGTGAATCTCATTTTGCGTAAGTATATGTTTATAAAATCATATTAAGACTTTATACTGCACGTTCCGTACAGCTTTCGAATATGCTCGCATCGCGTTCCGCTCAATGGAATCCATTTTCGTATTGAGTCGCTCACCGATCTCCCTTATAAACATGCTCATATCTACGCGAAATTATTTCTACAACCAAAAATATTCGCTTGAGCAATGAATAGACGTTTCAGATGCATTGACTGAATAACATATCTGATATTTGATGAAATTCTTATAAAAAGATAGTATAGTAAATGGACGATAGAATCGATCGCTAGAATCGACGATGGAATACGTAAAGAAAGTATCCAGCAGCAGAATCCGGATAAACGATTTAACTGTAAGCATCAGCACGCTGAAGTGGCAACGGACCGGTCACATAGCTCGTAGAACTGCCAACCGTTAGAAGAAATATTCTCGAGAGGCATCCTCATACATACATACATACATAACGGCCTGTTATAGTCCACTGCAGGACAGGAGAGACGATGGATGCAGGTGGCACAGGACCGTTCTATGTGGCAATCCTTGGTGGAGGCTTATGTGCAGCAGTCGAGTTTAGATACGTTGTAACTACTACGCTGTAATAACTTATTGCGAGAGTTTATTGTCTTAAGACCACAATTCATAAAAATCTACGATCGGTTTTGGCGTGAGCATAACAAACAAAGTAACAAAAAAACTTCTTTCGCATTTATAATATTAGAAAGGATTTGCGGTGCATTTGATTTGAACAAAAGCAATGTTTCGTACTCGAGAAGATAAAGGTAATAAGCGGGTAATGGCATTTCACTAAGTTACGCGATATGAGCCCCCCTTTGGATGGATGTGGATAATAAAAGGCGTACGTGATTCCAGTTATCGGGTAGGCTTTTATTTTGCGTACAAATAAAAAGCCAATCTGTGTCGGTGGGTTATAGTATTGTTTATTCTGTGAATTTAGGCATTTTACAAATTGTCAATTTATACGAACTAATCTTGTATGTAAGCATTATTAGTTATACATTTGGTATCTTGGAAACTCCTGTAACCGTTTCAACAATATATTTTTATTTAAATAGTGTTTTAAATTTCTTATTTTCTACGAGAAGATATGGCGTAATTTCTCGAACAATTACTTAGAACTTTATCTGTAATAATTATAATTTATATTCATCCTTGTTCCGTTGGTACATTGCAACCCTTTGCGTACTTCTTTCTCTCCTTTCAAAGTTACTGCTTTCTTCATATGCACCTTCTCTAGACTTACCCGTCTTCTTTATCTGTGTGACCCCTGAATCTGTGTAAACAAATAGTGAAGACATTTTTTTATTCATTTATGTATACTAATCCTACTCATTGAATCAACGACCCACTTAAAAACCCACTGCAGGACATTTTCCAACCCCAAAAGAAACTTTGCCATAATCACCACGATACTGATAGGCGATCGCAGTACCAGATTCGAGTCCCACTATGCATCTGAAGCTTAACAAAGTATTTTTTCATATTCTGATCTTCAGTGACTTGACAGACACTGACCTGACTTCTCAGCACGTGGCTAGCTTGAGGTATAGACAATTAAGTCCTTTCGACCCACATTAAACCAGAGCTTATTTTACAAGCTAACGATATAAGTCGTACATCAGTTTTGAAAAACTCATTGGTACAAGCCTACTTCGAGAGGCTCGAATTCGAGTCACTTGACTCGAATTCCAATCACTCAGCCTCTCGGCCCCTCGTTCCTCTGAACCCGTCGTAAGTAACTAAAAACTAACTTGTGTTATGGAATAAAAAATATCAAGGTACTGCAAACACCCAGAAATGTAGAAAAAGTTGTTTTCTGTATCCGACTGGATATCAAACCTCAGAGCCAGAAACACCATAAAAACCGATGAAAAAGAGATTTTAGCATAAGATGGCACCGAACGAGAGGCGTACTCTCGTTCGATGCCATCTTATGCTAAAATCTCTTATCAGTTCACAGTATACACATTCTGAGTTTAAATTGTCTCATTAAAGTTGTTATAACAATATCATAAGCAATTATGATAAAGGAACTTACATTGAGGTTACGGTCTTGGGGTTCAAATGTATTATTAACTTACATCGTTAAATGTAATTAAGTTTCATATACACATTATGAATTGTGAGTTTGTTGTGTTAAACAAATAAAACAACTTGAATGCATACTCACAGTGGCAGGGGCGTATTGAGCCTTGGGTCGTATACACATAGATATCTTCACGCAATTCCCAATACAGGGGTAGACAGAGGTCTAGTCTAGACAATTAAGTCCCTTCGACTCACCTTCTACCGAAAGATATTTTCGGGACAACGAGACAGGTGGTGAGCCTGTCGCCGTCTTAATGTCCAAGCCGACAATATAATTCGTACGTAATTTTTTGAAAAACCCATTGGTACGAGCCTGCCATCTGGAGATCGAACTCGGGTCTCTTGACTCGAAATTCCGAATACCCAACCACTCGGCTATCATGACTTTTATAAACAATATTTCTGTATATATAACATTCAATAGCCACGATAGCCGAGTGGTTGGGTTATCGGATTTCGAGTCAAGAGACCCGAGTTCTATCCGCACTACTACGTGCGTTAGCTCGTACCAATGGGGTTTTTTCAAAACTTTACGTAAAGACGGCGACTGGCTCATCACCTGTCACGTTGTTCTAAAAATAGTGAAAATATGGGTCGAAAAGACTCAATTCTCTAAACCTATGTCTACCCCACTATTGTATCTTCACCCAATTTTCCGAATTTACTTCAATCCCATTTTTTCTTTCGACCCACGTTTCATAGGAACCTATGTAGAACTACGTAACATGATGTGGTGAGTCTATAGCCATCCTAGTGGTGTATTAATATTAAATTATGTGCTCTCTTGTGGCATTCAATCCGGAAAACATAGTAATAGTTCGATGAGAACCACATAGTCCGATAGCACACTGATGTAAGAGACGTCCTCCCCAGGTCAAGAACGCCAGACCAAATAGGTAGTTAACCTTTCCCTCCAGCGCCACTTCCGCTAAAAACTAAAAATAAAATTCTAGAAAGTTGCAGTCTATGTAGACTCTTAATTAAATAGATAAAATTTAAAACAATAACGTTGGCGCGCATCCAAATGAAACCACTTCGAACCCGGAACTGAATTAACTGTTGTTCTTATTGCTATGCGGACAATTTTTGCCCAACAGCTGCATTTAACTGTGCAGCATTATTCCGCGGCAGATGTGAATACGATGTGAAATGGAAAATTTCAAAACCAGACCACAGAAATACAATTCTTTTTTTTTATTTTTATTTATTTATTGTTTTTTAAATATTTGTTTGTACTAAGGCTTATTCAGACGACCTGCGTGGACAAGTGGCGTACACACCATGAACTCATGGTGTCGCCGGCTCTGAGGTCTCGGATTGGATTCTCGGTCGGATCAATATAGGAAACACTTTTTCTTCATTTTCTCTGATATTGGTGTTTGTAGTACCTTCGTTGTTTCTTGTTCTATAACACAAATACTTAAGCTAGTTACTCTGGGATTACTTTTCAGCGTAGCTTATCGGGAACGACGAGACAAGTTGTCGGAAAAATATATTTACAAATAAATAAATATCTTCACGCTATTCCCAATATAGAGGTAGACAGAGGTCAAGGCACCGAACATATTTTTGGGACAACTTTACAGGTAGTGAGCCCGTCACCGTCTTTATGTCCAAGCCAACGATGTCATTCGTACATAAGTTTAAGAAAAAACCTATTGTTACATGCCTGTCACCTGGGGATAGAACTCGGGTCTAGATTTTTGACTCGAATTCCGACCACCCAAGCTATCGAGACATTTTCTAAACATTACACACAAAGAACAAAATATATTTACATAGATGGATATCGATATACGACTACACATTTAAACATCCACGACTCGAGTACAACCATTCATAATCAGCACACAAATGTTTGCCCCGAGCGGGACTCGAACCGACAGCCATTAGGTTTAAAGCCACTGCCAACTGTGCTATCGGATAGTAGATCTACTGTATGTAAGTATGACTTAAAATGAGTCATTTAAAGATATTTAATTAACTCATACCGAGCCGCGTTCAAAGCTAGATGGCAACAGTGTGTTTGTGCGCTCAAAGCCGTATTTTTTTAACTCGGCTTTATTGACCTTCCACTTTTATAGTCACAGATAACTATGTGGAGTGCCCCGCCTTTAACACTCATTTTTTCATATTTGAACATTTAAACTGACGAGTCTGCCTGTCGGCGATTATTTGAGAGAATGAAGTATAATAAGGAAAATATTTTAGAACCATTAAATTAAAACCACAATAGCCGAGTAGTTGAGTGGTCGAAATTCGAGTCAAGATACCAGAGTCCGATCCCCCGTAGGCTCGTAGCATTGGTTTTTAAAACTTATGTGGCTGTCATGTCGTCGGCTACGATACGAAGACGGCGACAGGCTCACAAAAAATGTCTTTACTGAATGATGGATAGAAAGAACACATATGCACACTTGGCAACTTAACTTAATAAATAAGAATACCAGAAGAAGTATGGCATACATTTTAATACAAATCATTTAGTGTGCTGATGACACTCATAGCGTGCGAACTCTCTCACTCTCTTAAGTCACTAACAGATAATAATGACGTCATTACTTCGTCGAGAGCGGCAAAAGAGTCACGACAAATATACAAATAAAAAACGCTAAATTAAAATATACATACGCACTAACTGGTTACTTGACGGCCCGATAGCTAAGTTATAGCTAAGCATTGGGTTGTGGGTATGAAGCATTTGCATCAAGCATTTGTTACGATTAAGAATGTTTAATATTCGAGTCATATATGATTATTTATATATCTATAACTAGTTTGGCCATAAATACTGTTGCATAAAAACTTGTCTTTTTTTTAATTTTTAATTATTTTGAATTTTTAACACATATATTATTTTAATACCTATTTATTTCTTCAGAATTGAAATTCTGGTCAGGTGAGATTTTAAAGGACATGGCCTGCTCTAAACGACACGGTGAGTCTGTTAAAAATCTTTGGAACCAGCAGTGGCGAAATTTCCCTTGCAATTTGTGCGTAAATACATAGATTAGTGCGCAAACAGATTAAAGGCATGTATAAAAGCCAAAGGTGGCCATTTCGAATAGAATGTTTTTTTTTTATTTTTTGCTGAGACTAATAAATATGTAGGTATAAATATTAACAATATTACATTTTTGCATTTGAAAACGATGAATTTATAAGAAGCGAAAGAGGTATATAAGGATCGTGACACTTGGCTATCTGTTTTATGGAATGTGTTCTCTCACCCCGTCAGGGACTTGACGTAAAGATATTTATTTATTATTTTATTTATAACTTTATAATCAAATTTTTCTTATTTATTTTATGTATATATGGCAGAACAGTGTAAGACAGTATAAATTAGACTAACCTTACCAATAAATCTTTGGTGTGCTATTAGAGGCTTCGACAGCGATAAAACAAAATGTCCCGAATAAATCTGGGCTCGAAAACTTACTTGCCATTAACACTCCTTTTTTTCTTTTTTTTTATAAAGAACTCCTCTATTCGGAAACTTAACATTAAGAAAGGGAAAATACGAATTGAATTTGTTGTTTAAAACCATCTCATCTCTTCCTGTAAGTTTCATAAGGGCGACTAATTTAAAAAAAATAACAAAAAAGCGTGATAGTTGACTGAGGTCCAGACAATTTTATCTTTTCGACCAGTGAGTGTCCCAGATAGACTCTCTAAGTCTATCTGAGTCTATTTGGGACCACCTGTCACGTTGTCCCAAGGTTCACCACCTGTCACGTTGTCCTAAAAATGTCTTCGATGGAATGTGGGTCGATGCGACTTAATTGTCTACCCCAGTATTGGGAATGGCATGCTTATTCAAAAAACACAAGAGAAAGTTTTGCCGTAAAGAGCAAAGGAACGGTGTTTTCTATTTAATTATTATTCATTTCATTTTTATTAATTAGGCTAACCAATTTTTTCCGCAATATGACTTTGTCTTTATGTATATATATGACTACCCGTGGGTGTCGTAAGAGGGTCGTTTATCACCTCTAATTCTGGTTTCTAAGTTGTCCCTCGGCAAGCCTTGAAAATGTGATTGTCATCAAATGGCGGAATAATTGTCGCGAAATAATACCGCAATTTTGGCCGATAGAAATAAAATATTTATTTATTTATTTTTTATTTTACACCACATAAATTAAGGGTTCCAATGACCGGACTTAATGCCTTGTTGCATTCTCTACCAGTCAACTCTGGAATATGGAGAAAAGTAAAGGGTTGGTGTGAATATTATTGAAATGATTAGTAAATATATAATTTTACAAAAACATTATACAGGGTGGGCCATAAATTAGTTAACATTTGAAAAAATCGTATAAAAAAACCATTTAACATATTTTAGAAATCGTTTATTTACGAGAAAGTTAATTAGTTGTAATTTATTTTTTAAAAATTATTTCGTCTAATTGACCACCGTTTCGGTTTTTGCACTCATCTAAGCGAGTCCTGAAGCTTTCGAATACTCTTCTGCAAAGAGACCGCGAGATCGCCGACATCTCTTCGATGATTTTTTCTTTAAGTTGATGCCGTGTATTCGGTTTATCAATGTAGACACGACTCTTTAAATAACCCCATAAAAAGAAGTCTGCTGGGGATAGATCTGGACTTCTGGGTGGCCATGGGATGTCACCCCGTCTGGATATCAGCTTTTCCGGAAACATGTCTTGACCACCGGCAAGGACTCGTTCGATGTGTGACACGTGGCTCCATCTTGTTGAAACCATATGTTACGATTATGGCCAGCAAATTCCAGTAGCATCGGTGCTAAGAACTCCCGTAACATTTTCACATACTCGGCAGAATTAACAGTAACTGAACGGCCTCGAGAATCTTCAAAAAAGTAAGGTCCGATGATTCCTTTTGCTGAAATTGCAGCCCATACAGTTACCTTAGGAGAGTGAAGTGGCCTCTCATGTTTAGCTTTAGGATTTTTCAATTCTGTTTGTTTACATGTCCATTTAGGTGGAAATGGGCTTCGTCAGAAAATAAGATGTTGTAAAAATTACTGAAACGAGTTAACATTGTTACGGCATATGACTTACGCAAATTTAAATCATTAGGTTTTAGTTCTTGCACTAGCTGGATCTTATATGGATGTAATTTCAAATCTAATTTCAAAATACGGCGTAATGATGTGCGGGATAATCCTTATTCAGCCGAACGTTTGCATGTCGATAAATCTGGATCACGTCGAACAGAAGCGGAAACTTGCTGCACGTTCTCTTCGCTCCGAGAAATCCGTGGGCCGCCGGTTTGTTTCACATTTAGTGTAGATCCCGTCTCTTCGAACTTCTTCACCCATTTCTTTATTAAAGGAGCACTTGGACAATGACTTAAGTCGTGTAAACCATATTCAACGCGAAATAAGCGTCTCACAGTAATGAGCGAAAAGTCGTTTAAATAAAACTGTTTCACGCAGTAAGCGCGTTGCGGCCCCGTGAAGTGATCCATTGCGACTAAATTTCCAAGAAGCGAGCTAGTGGCCCCGCTCGCGCCCGCGCCCCGCGCGGCAATAGTTTGCGCGGTAAGCTACATTTAAATGTTAACGAATTCTTGGCCCACCCTGTATTTACATTCAAAACTATTTATATTCAATAATATCTAGATATCTGATTAGCCCAGTATTTATAATTATAAAAATGTTAAAATCGTTACTTTCTCATAGCTATGCATACAAAATGTTTGAAAATTAAATAGATCTATCCAATAGATTTTCATAGATTGAGTTATTTTGAGTTTGAGTTCACAATTTTCTTTATCTGTTTTACCTTAGTCGCTTCTTACGCCACCCATCGAAAGATAAACCTTTACGCCGATAACAGACTACAAACTGCCTAAATATTAAAACATTGTTTTACAGCTAACTATATAGTTCATTAATTATTACCCGCGAAATTTTTATCCGAGACAAGTGGATGAAGAAAATAAAAACATTTTTAACACCAAAACACAGTGTACTTCCTCTCCCCACTACGAGCACAGATTTATATTCATGCTTCGTGCTCTCCAAAACTAAAATTTGTTATTTTAATCTCTCTTATCTCATTGTATTAGTGCCCTCAATTATCATCAAAATTTCTCAAAACAATTACACCTTGCAGACTATTTTGTAAGAATTTTTTAACAACCCCTTGGCCCAATGGCCTAGTTGGTAGTAGCACTGCTTTTAAAGCTAAGAATTGCGGGTTCGAACCCCACTAGGGACAAAAACTCGTGTGACGAATATGAATGAATGAGAGAAAAATATGTATCTGTGTAAATATTTATATTTATCTTTATATTGTACCGTTAGCTTGGACACTGAGACGGTGATTGGCTCACCGTCTGGCACTATATTGTCTGGACCTCTGTCTACCGTAGTATTGGGAAATATTAAACAGTTTGGCGGCTGATCAATCGATTTAGTAACGACAGTGCCTACAAGTGCTTAACTTGTTTATCTTTGCTTGTGTATATATATATTAATAATAATATCATCACGCAATTCCCAATACAGGGGTAGACAGAGGTCAAGTCTAGACAATTAAGTCCCTTTGACCCACCTTCCACCGAAGATATTTTTGGGACAACGTGACAGGTGGTGAGCCCGTCGCCGCCTTTATGTCCAAGCCAACGATATAATTCGTACATAAGTTTTTTGGAAAACCCATTGGAACGAGCCTGCCACCTGGGGATCAAACTCGGGTCACTCGACTCGAAATTCCGACCACCCAACCACTCTATCGGCTATCGTGACTTTGCTTGTGTGAAGAAATAATTCATGTCAAATACTATCGTCACTACTACGTTTATTCATTAACATTCAACGTATATAGTAATATCGAATCAGTTATAAGAATATAATGTAGTTTAGGTAAATAAGTATAATTTATAAATAAAGAAGGATATTGTAAAATTGTTGGTTGTAAATCAATGACAGAATTATATTAGTTTTATTATTATGACTATATCGATTTTTGAGTGTCAAAATAGACTGTATAAAGCAGCGCCAAATAGTTTTAGTAGTGTCATTATCAGTTTGTAAGAACTGTACGTCGTTACACTGCTCAAATATGGAGTGTTTCTATAAATTTTAAGTGTTTTATTTGCCATTCGATCTACATCTGTGACACTCAGGAAGAAACAAATGTTTTTAAATTATTAAATTAAAGAGAAAAAGAATTAAAATTTCAACTGACACGGGCGAGATTCGATTCCGCCACCTTCGCCATACCGTGGCCGGTTGAAATTTTAAACATTTTTTTTATCATGAATTTAATAACATAAAGTGCAGCATAACTTATGTGCTTTAAAATCAATTCAAAAAAATGCAAAATGTTTTTAAATCTTTGTTACGCCCTAAATAGATTTTAAAAACATTAGCGGCGACAACAAACAACAAACAACGGCGACGGGCTCAACATCTGTCACGTTGTACCGAAAATATCTTCGGTGGAAGGTGGGTCAAAGGGACTTAATTGTCTAGACTAGACCTCTGTCTACCTCTGTATTGAGAATTGCGTGAAATTTTTTTTATTTTTTTTAACATTAGAAATCAATTGTTATCTCGGAGACTTTAGTTATATATTTAAATAGGGACAACATCTATTGTTGAATCGGAAACATCGAAATTACCAAAAACACCCAGACCCGAGACAGCGTAGAAAAAGTGGTTTACCACATTGACCCCTCCGGGAAACGAACCCAGGATTTCAGGTCTGGAGATATATTATTATTATACCTTGAAAACCGATATTTACACCACTCCTCCGCAATTACGTTGCAAAATACCGCATGGAAAAACAAACGACATGTTACCTTTATAACAAAAATCTCTATAATAAAGAGTTTCCCCAAAGTAACACCCCGGGCTATTAACCGGCCGTAGGGTACTTACAAAACGCATAAAATGCTGTCACTTTTTTACGTAGGAAAGTGACTTTCACTTTAACAGTGAACACCAGGGATATGTGTGTTTAAAGCAAAGTGAAATAAATATATACAGGTGAAGAGAGTCATGTCGCATGAAAAATAACCTCTCTTCGTGGTGCGTCTAGATCTGACGAAAGCACCGCGAATGCGCCGCCAGCGCTACACGCGTGCAATTACCGCAATTGTTAGGTGCGCTTCTTTAATGCAAGATAGGTAATAGACTTAGTACGAGTAATAGTAAAAGTTTAGTGCAACTGTGGAGGAGATGTGGGCCTCCGTTTACCTGCACTCACCAGACGAAACGCAGATGTTTGTTAGACTTCTACTTCACGCCGGTATTCTGTGAGGTCGTGGCACTTCCCCGGTCGAACCGGCCCATTCATAAGACAACAAAAGCTGATGCGTGGCTCTACCACTGTTAAAATATTGTTGTATTTAGCAATTTTATTTAAGAAACTAACTAATTTTATTTAAGCGAGTGAAGCAGTACGCGCGGGTGCCGCAACAATTACGCAAACTTAATACAAGCGCGCAGATCACAAGTGACGAGCGAGCGTCTTGTTCGCTAAATCTAGATGCACCCTTATAAGAAGCACTATTTAAAAAGTGTTATTATTTTATTGCTCATCTTTACACACAATCCCTGACGGGGTAGCCGGAGAAAACATATCGCCAAGTGTCACAATCCCTACACACCTCTTTCGCGTCTTTCAGATATAAGAAGTAAAAATCTAAAAATAAAGAATTAGCTGTCAGAATGTAAGCCACAACAACCGCTGCGATTATTTTTCACCTTCAATCCTTTCCCAATGCTGGGGTGGTCAGAGGACTATACGTTTTAGTGTTTAACTGAAGTTTCACAAGAGATTATTTGTGGGAACGTGGCAAGCTGTGAGCCTGTCATCGTTTTTTTATCTAATGTTTAGATAATAAGGCGATGATAAGATTGGTTTAGATTCTAAATTAATGTTGCAATAGACTGGAATAGATTATCATTAACCTAACTGACTTACAAAAATCCATGACGCGAGCACAAACCAATTAAAGCAACACAAATATTTTCTCCTAGCAGTTATTCGAACCAGCAACCCTTAGCTTCGAAGACAGGGTCACTACCAACTAGGCTCCGAGTCATGTTAACTCAAATCGTTGCAACATAAATACCGGCGTTAGTTCAGCTTAATTATATTATTATGGCAGTGGAAGGGTTTGCCATAACGCTCGGCAAGCGGCTTGACGACAGTAGTACCAGACATCTTGCACCTTAGACAGTGCTGCTCGTCACCGTTCTGCCCAACTTAATCTGGTATTTTTTTGATACAGTTATTCCGCCGTCTGTCGGTTAACACTAATACTGTCAAAGCGTTTTAAGCCAATAGATAGACAGACAATTCTTTATTGTATATTCTTAATTCTTTACAAAAATGAATAAATATGTGTATATTTAGAAATACATAAGTGGGCCGTATATTTTTGCACATTTGAAACATGAATAGAAATTAAACTACGAACACTATTTTTTCGAATATTTATTTAACGTAATAATCATTTATTGAAATTTACTTTTTAAAAATTACATCGTCGAGATGCGCCCCGTTTCTTCGTTGGCACTCCTGCAAACGACTACGCAAATTTTGAAAAACTCGCCGGCACATGCTGCGAGGGATTGCGGATATCTCCTCGGTGATGTTTTCTTTTTATTGGGATATAAAAGTCGGTTTATTAAGGTAAACTCGACTCTTGAGGTATCCCCACAAGAAAAAATCGCATGGTGTTAGGTCGGGGCTTCTTGGAGGCCATGGAATATTACCTCTGCGAGAAATCAATTTATTGGGAAAGATTTCTTTAACCACCGTTAAACTCACATTTGATGTATGGCACGTAGCTCCATCTTGTTGCATCCAAGTTCTGCTATTGTATCCTTCAAATTCATGTAACTTCGGTATCGGAAACTCTCGCAACATCTTCACATATTCCACTGAGTTCACAGTTACGTTATTTCCTTGATTATTTTCAAAGAAATACGGACCGATTATGACCTTTGGTGATATGGCAGCCCATACTGTCGTTTTAAGTGAATGAAGTGGGTTTTGGTGTTTAAGACGAGGGTTTTCCGTGCTCCAATATCGATAATTGTGCTTGTTTAAAAAAAAATATCTTCACGCAATTCCCAATACAGGGGTAGACAGAGGTCAAGTCTAGACAATTAAGTCCCTTTGACCCACCTTCCACCGAAGATATTTTCGGGACAACGTGACAGGTGGTGAGCCCGTCGCCGCCTTTTATGTCCAAGCCAACGATGAAATTCGTACATAAGTTTTTTGAAAAACTCATTGGTACTGCCACCTGGGGATCGAACTCGGGTCTCTCAACTCGAAATTCCGACCACCCAACAACTCGGCTATCGTGACTTTTATCGTTGCTTGTTTACATGTCCATTAATGTGAAAATGGGCCTCGTCCGTAAACAATACATTCTCAAGAATAGAGAATCGCTCCAGCAGAGTGTCAGCCAATAACTTACGTTGAATTTAATCGTTTGGTTTCATCTCCTGCACAATTTGAAGCTTATATGGATGCAGCTTAAGGTCCAGATGCAAAATTCGCCACAGAGTAGTCCTTGGTATTGCCAAAGCCGCCGAACGCTTACGCGTAGACGATTCTGGATCGTTCCTTACGGAAATTTTAACCTCCCGAACGTTCTCATCGGTTCTCCTTGAACGTGGCCGCCCTGTTTGTCTAATATTCTTTGTCGATCCCGTTTGTTCAAACTTCTTAATCCAAGCTTTGATTAAATTAACACTTGGACACTCATTTACATGACGTAATCCGTACTCAATTCTAAATAAGCGTCGTACAGTAATGTAGGAATCGTTATTTTTGTACAACTGCTTAACACAAAAAGCAGGCTGTTGTCCCGTGAAGCGCTCCATCGTGACTAAAACTGCATGAAGCGACGCACTGTTCCCCGCTACCCGCGCGTCCGTCTTTTTAACGGTTTTTGATAAATCAAGTGTTGCTATTTGATAAAATTTACGACCCACCCTGTATATGTATATATATGTACTTATACACACACATATATACTACGGCTCAGTTAATCAGCTTAATTAATCAGAATATAATTGGACAACAGTCAATATGTTAACAAACATGGCGGCCGGCGCAGCACTCGACGGTCTGACTAGCTTTATAGCTCTTACGAGCAAAGCAAATAGTATTAGACAAATTAAGAGGGTCGATTAATTAGTTTACGTTACATACAGTGTAGGAGTATGCAAACAAATCGATCCTGTTAGTTAAACTTATGCGGATACTTGAAGACGGAATAATTCCAACAAACAACGTCCGAGAACTTTGCAATTGAAACTTTACATATTTAATAAGGCGACTACATTCGCTACAGAACTAAGGTAACTGACAGCCGTAAGGATCAGCGCGCTGAAGTGGCAGTGGGCCTGCCACATAGCTCGACGAAGTGGCAACCTCGTCTAGGGAAATGCAGTGTAGGACGACCCCTCACAAGATAGAGTGACGACTTACAAAATGTTTCTGGAAATGGAAATGCGAGGAGATGGTGGCTATGGACCATTCTTTGTGGGAGCTTATGTTCAACAGTGGACTCTTCATATGCTGTAAAGAAGACGATGTATAAAATAGACCCTCTCCCTCTCAGTATATTAAGAGGCGACTGGGTAAAAGACCTTAAAAAAAGCAATGGCTCCAGATAGATGACGGGTAAACCATCTGGGAAAATACCAAAGCCACCAACGACGACATTGACGACCAGTGACAGGCAGCACCGCCAACGGTGCGAGGAGTAGAATACTCTTGCGATTGGTAATTGCTTCCCTAACGTGCCAATTGGCCAATCCTACGGAAGAGGCTTTAACAGTCCTTTAAGTAGGCAAGCTCATAAAAATATAGAAATAAGAAAAATTAACCGAGACGGGCGGGATCCGAACCTGTGATTCTGCCATACCGTAGTAATGTGGAGGTTAGAGCCTCAGAGCCATCGTGTCCTACACGCATCATTTGAAATTTTAAATCTCTTTCCTTATTTATGCATGTTTCGGCATTGGATACATCTACTGGAAGGAATTATAACTTCCAGCTTAATGCCGTAAAACCATCTACACCTTTATTGTGCAATTTTATTGACTTTTAAAGCAGGTAAGTTATGGTGAACGTTTTGTTAATATTAAATTCAGCATATCTTACATGCATATTTAAATATCAATAAAGATTGCACAATAAAGATCAGTATATGTAAGAAAGTTACATAAGTATATCGAAGATAGTTATACTGGTTAGTTATAATCTAAGAACCTCTCGCATACTACGAGTATTTCATTTTAGCTTCTGAAGCTATCAATTGGGAGCTGCGAGTGATCAACAATATTTGTATGAATGTTTCTGACACATCGGATATTTGTACAAAGCCCGGAAATACAACTAAATATGACTAGTGTCTCTAGCAGAAATGTATAATAGCAACATGTACATTATTAGTTTTTTCGCGCATTGTCTCCTCCATCCGAACTCATATACTTGTGTATGCGAACAAATTTTACGAAACGAACGAACACATAATAAAAGGCCGGTATTAAGATTATGTTATGTAGAGATTAATAGAAATTAATGTCGAGTAATAGAAATTAATGTACGTAAAGGTAATATTTTTATTATTTTAAATTTATAACAACGACAGAGAGCGGGAGAACTTTCTCGATTTTTTTAACCTGTGTAGCGTGGCGATTAAGCCACATAGTTGAAAATATACTTCTCCTATAAGAGAGTTATATATCTCCCATAACATAGAAGGCAATGTCTTGTGAGCAGGGACCAACTGGGTTACCGGGTAGTCAATGATATCTTTCATTTCAAAAACATATGAGTAAAATGTAATGTCATTCTTTTTGGATTGTTCTTCTCCAATCCGTCTCGTTTGAACAGGCCAATTTCTACGTAGCAATTAGATCTTATTTCCTCTATTCGAAGGGAAACGTGACGACTTCCGCCCATTATCAACTGCAGCAGAGCCGACAGTCCTCCATTTCTTGCAATAACTTCAGTGCTGTCTGCATAACGCTAATTGTTTTGTTATGCAAGTAATAGGATTTCAACTCGTGTTTATTGTCTAGAACTTTGAATTTTTGAGTTGAAGTTTTCATGAAAGTACCTGGATTAACGGAGTTCGATCCCCAGGTGGTAGGCTTGAATCAAACGAGTTTTTCAAAACGTATAAACAATTTGTATCTTTGGCTTGGACGTAAACACGGCGACTGGCAGTGGTGGGTAAGCTTCACCACACCAAGGGTCTGTCTCTATAACCCAATAAAGCACTTGAGCCTTGGAATGTAATGATTCCTACGTACCATGCCATAATAATATTCTAGCTCTAAAAAGTTTACTGAAACTGAGCAATTAATTTAATTAATAACTAAACAATTAAGACCTGTCAACCCACCTTTCTTCAAAGACATTTTTAGGGAAAACTTGACAGGAGATGAGCCTGTCGTCTTCTTTATGTATAAATAGTACATAAGTTTTGAAACCATTGGTACGAGCCTACCACCTAGGAATCGAACTCTGGTCTCTTGACTCAATTCGATGACCCAATTATTCGGCTATCGAGACATTTCTATGCTTCTTCATAAATAATTACCTAAAATTCACAGAAGTTTCATTACGAGGAAATGCGCAGCGAATTCTCCGTAAAATTTCACGCGCTGAAAGAAGTACTTAAATCGGATTCCGCATAAACATCGTAAATATAAAACAATAAAAGGACATTAGTCACAGCCTTCCGGAACTGAGCCTCTTAAGGCTAAAGTGGTTTCCGACGGACTCGTGTAAGGTAGAAATAATAATTCATTAAATTATATATTACGTTTAGCTTTCAAATCGTTAAATACAGTCCTTTCCTTGACATCCTTTTACTTATTAAATTAAAGAAAAACTCAAAAAATCAACTGACACGAGCGAGATTCGTACCCGCGTTCCTAAGCCGTACCGTGGAAACACTCGTACCTCCGAGCAACCTCGCCATGATCAGTTGAAATTTTAAATCTCTGTCTTCGTTTTTACGCCTGTTTCTTATGATATCGTGAAACTTATCTTGTGAATCTTACATTTCAAATCCTAAGATAACCAAATAAATAGATATGTTGACTGCCTCTTAAAGTTCAGTGCAGTAATGTATACCTCTAAGGAGAATTTGTCATAGTCGCCATGCTTGATAAGCAGATTGGCGTCAGACTTAAGGTGTTTGAGCTTAATTAAGAAGCATAATTGAGGAGCTTAGCTGCATAAGAAATTTACAATAAATATCTTGGAATACAAACTACAATTAATATAAAACAGTATCAAAATAGAAAATGGGATAATTTTTTATTACAAAAGCATCATATAGTTCTTAAATTTTTACAATCAAACAACCTACTTTGTTTAAGGACATAAATAATGTTATATCAGAAATATTTTTATGCTAAAAATGATGAAATTATAAAATTTTCATCACCCGAAGTGTTTAATATTACATTTCGGTGATACCAATGTATTAATAAATGGGGAAGAGTAGTGGATACAAGGATTAAATCGAAGGCTTTCTTGAAATTTGTTCCATTTTTCCGTAGAGACAATCGGTCCGAGGAGTCCTCGCGCAACGCAGTTTCAGAAGGAATTGTATCCGCGACTGGTCGTAGCCGCTGGTGACAAAAGGGCTGGTTCTTTTCTCGCTCAACAGTTAAGTCAGCCAGCGATCTCGGTACCATGTTCTATGTTGTATGTTCTGGTGAAGGGATGTACGATTATTGTAGTTTTTAGTTAATAAGTATTGTAAATACAAACATAATTTTGTTTAAGTCACGATAGCCGAGTGGGAGAGTTGGGTGGTCGGAATTTCGAGTCGAGAGACCAGAATTCGATCCCCAGGTAGGTCTCTACCATTGGGTTTTTCAAAACCCTATGTACGAATTATGTCGTTGTCTTGGATAAAAAATGGCGTCTGGCTCACCACCTGTCACCTTGTCCCGAAAATATCTTGGGTGGAAGTTGGGTCGAAGGGACTTAATTGTCTAGACTAGACCTCTGTCTACCCCTGTGTTGTGAATTGCGTGAAGATTGAATTGCGTTTATTTTAGTTATTTATAATTTTGTTTTTGTTAATAGAAATTGTTATGATTATCCATAACATAATGTCATATTTTCCTTCGAGGCAGCTGTTATAGGAGTATAAAATACATTTGTTGTGCAAAACAGGGTCACATGAGCCATTTATAACCTAGATTCGAGACCATCTCTTTGAGAAAAATTTGAATAGAAAATGTCATAAGTATATACGTAAAAACTTTTAGTAAGACAATTGATTTATTTAATAAATAAAATAATATGAATACTAGGTACAGACATAGGTTTTTGACACCAGTTAATAAACTCCATAGAGTAAGTAACTTGTACGCTTCTACAGCAAAATCCCCGTAAATGTGCAAAGCTTGCCTAACTGTTCACGGTATTTTTTAAAGACAAACTTCATAAACGGTTATTATAATACAAATGAATACATTATAATGATAGTAGTAAAAAGATGGTCAGTCCTAAGCTGTGTCAACGAAAAAATGTTCTTTATAAAATTGCTATCTATAAGAAATGTTTATTCTTATTTCGATGATACATATATATATATATATATATATATATGTATATATATATATATATATATATATATATATATATATATATATATATATATATATATATATATATATATATATATATATATATATATATATATATATATATATATATATATATATATATGTGTATATATATATATATATATATGTATATATATATATGTATATATATATATGTGTATATATATATATGTATATATATATATATATATATATATATATATATATATATATATATATATATATATATATATATATATATATATATATATGTATATATATATATATATATATATATATATATATATATATGTATATATATATGTATATATATATATATATATATATATATATATATATATATATATATATATATATATATATATATATCAGCCTGTTTAGACGACGAGGGCTCATTACCTGTCACGTTGTCCCAAAATATCTTTGGTAATTTTCCGGAACTCTGTCAAGCACAGTATTGGGAACTGCGTGAGATACTGTATATGTATTTCAGCTCGTCTAAAATAATATTATGATTGCTAATAATCTTTGTCACAAAAGCCAAAGCGACATATTTAAAATATAAATTTGTAGTGAATTCAATTAATGTATTTTATTTACCTGAGTTAACAGTCGGCTCGACGAATATAACGAGTTTAATTGCAAAATAATTTTTCGCCTGGAACATTTTCATATATTGCGCCGAGTATGAATAATCAATTAAACTGGTTTACCAACGTTTATATAAAGTTCCAGCAAATATATATAATACAACAATTGTAAATTGTATATAGTTTATTACTATTTTAACAACGTGTCACTATAGCCGAGTGGTCGGGTGGTCGGAATTTAGAGTAACGAGTCACGAGTTCGATCCCCAGATGGCAGTCTTGTACCAATGGGTTTTTCAAAAACTTATGTACGAATTATATTGTTAGCTTGGACATAAAGACCACCTGTGTCGTAGTCCCGAAAATATCTGCGGTGGAAGGTGAGTCGAAGAACTTAATTGTCTACACTAGACCTCAGTCTACCCCTGTATTGAGAATTGCAAGAAGATATTTAATTAGGATATCTTTTTTCTTTCTTTTCTTTTGTAAATCTAAAATAGCACCATTCAGTAGTAAACGATTTATCTCTTTTCTTTTTAATGCCAAGGACTGTGCAACTTTAACACCAACGTCTATTTTTTCCACGACGCTCACAAATAAACTCTATTCTATTCAACCATCGTCTAACACTTGCTCTATAGTTCGATTTGTGAGCTAAAACTACGCACCAGTTCGTCTAACGCTTAATCTATTTATTATTATTTATACTCTTGACATCGACCAAAAAAGTGAATACCTTTTGCTTCTTTCGCTTGTTTCTTTTCCGTTAGAAGAACCTCATTACGAAGTTGAATTACAGAATGACTATCTATAATCAAACATATATTCTTATTTTTTCGCATGAATAAATGATTTGATTTGATATGAATCGTATTGCGAAAATGGTCGAATACGAGATAATATATAACCATTCACATTGTTAATTCATTAACTTCATTAAGTATCATACTAAAGTATGGTTTAAAGTATGATGAAGGAATCTTATATAAGAAAACAGAAGGCGAGGTTACAAAGTACCCTTGAAGACAGTCATTAGCGGCCATTTTGTGGCATCGGGACAGTGTTTACTGCATACTTTGTTACTAAGTTACGTTGCTTTGCAACATGGTACGAGACCGTTCTAGTCCACTGTTGTATTATCCTAGTATTAACAGATATATAGTTACCGTGTGTGTTCACTTAGGGTTTACTTTTGTTTGCGCTTGTAAAGTGCGAAATAAAAAACCTCTTGTTTGTTTAGCGATCTATTTGCAACAAACAGTAAATATGTCACAATGTAGGCGGCAACGACTTGAACAGGAATACAAAATCAACAGCAAATATAATGTGATTAAAAAGTGTGTATGTGTGTGTAATTTTTAAAAGAACAACTTACACGGACTCAATTTTCACTAAGGCTCATCCATTTCCAAAAAGGAACAAACTTGAATGTTATGTTCTAGGCAGAAGATCCTTTACTCGGTTATTAAAAATATTGATTTTTAAAGCATTTACGCTATTCCAGGCTTTTTTATATGTTATGTTTATCGTTATATGTATGTATGTATTATATTAATATTTATGCTAATTTCATTTGTAAAATAAATAAAATAAATATCTTCAAGCTATTCCCAATACCCCCTGTATTATATGTATTATATAGTCATGAGAGTCAGAGTCCCCGTGTATCATACAGACACACGTTGAGTCTAAACAATTAAGCCCCTTCGACCTATCTCCACCGAAGATATTTGCGGACAACGTGACAGGTGGTGCGTCCGTCGCCGTCTTTATGTCAGTACATAGGTTTGAAAAAACCCATTGGTACGAACCTGCCACCTGGGGATCGAACTAGGGTATCTCGTCTCGAATTCCGATCACCGAAACCTAGCTATCGTAACTTAACTTGTAAATATTTTTTTTCATTAGGCATATTTTTGGATATTAAAATACTATAATTTAAATATAAACTGGTAAAGAATACCTCTGGAATTAAGTTCGCCTATTTGTATGAAGTAACATAAAGAGGAACTTGGATCTCCCCTAATATCTCAATTTTATTTTAAATTAAGCTCTGTTTTTAGTTATAACCAAAAGGAGTTAAGGCCGCTGTGAATCTCATTTTGCGTAAGTATATGTTTATAAAATCATATTAAGACTTTATACTGCACGTTCCGTACAGCTTTCGAATATGCTCGCATCGCGTTCCGCTCAATGGAATCCATTTTCGTATTGAGTCGCTCACCGATCTCCCTTATAAACATGCTCATATCTACGCGAAATTATTTCTATAACCAAAAATATTCGATTGAGCAATGAATAGACGTTTCAGATGCATTCACTGAATAATATATCTGATATTTGATGAAATTCTTATAAAAAGATAGTATAGTAAATGGACGATAGAATCGATCGCTAGAATCGACGATGGAATACGTAAAGAAAGTATCCAGCAGCAGAATCCGGATAAACGATTTAACTGTAAGCATCAGCACGCTGAAGTGGCAACGGACCGGTCACATAGCTCGTAGAACTGCCAACCGTTGGAAGAAATATTCTCGAGAGGCATCCTCATACATACATACATACATACATAACGGCCTGTTATAGTCCACTGCAGGACAGGAAAGACGATGGATGCAGGTGGCACAGGACCGTTCTATGTGGCAATCCTTGGGGTGGAGGCTTATGTGCAGCAGTCGAGTTTAGATACGTTGTAACTACTACGCTGTAATAACTAGCTTCGCCTGCGTTAAAACAGCTTTTAGGCTTATTGCGAGAGTTTATTGTCTTAAGACCACAATTCATAAAAATCTACGATCGGTTTTGGCGTGAGCATAACAAACAAAGTTACAAAAACTACTTTTGCGTTTATAACATTGGAAAGGATTTGCGGTGCATTTGTTTTGACTAAAAGAAATGTATCGTACTCGAGAAGATAAAGGTAATAAACGGGTAATGGCATTTCACTAAGTTACGCGATATGTTTCCTTCGGATGGATGTAAATAATAAAAGGTGGACGTGATTCAAGTTATCGGGTAGGCTTTTATTTTGCGTACAAATACCTATCTTCTGTAAATTCAGGCATTTTACAAATTGTCAATTTAAATTAACTAATTTTGTAACAATTCCCAATACAGGGGTAGACAGAGGTCGAGTCTAGACAATCAAGTCCCTTCGACCCACCTTCCACCGAAGATATTTTCGGGACAACGTGACAGGTGGTGAGCCCGTCGCCGTCTTTATGTCCAAGCCAACGATATTCGTACATAAGTTTTTGAAAAACCCATTGGTACGAGCCTTCCAACTGGGGATCGAACTCGGGTCTATTGACTCGAAATTCCGACCACCCAACCACTCGGCTATCGTGACTAATTTTGTATGTAAGCATTATTGTTTAGGTACTGGTACAATAATCAGACCAACCGTGTAAGGTGGGTTGGTTCTGTATCGGACGAATACCAAATGGAGTGTGGTGTGAGACAGGGGGGATTTAGCTCTCCTAAATTATTTAACGCCTATGTGAACAAACTGCTCGATAGGCTTAGTAGCACGGGTATCGGTTGTTATGTAGATGGTTCTTGTATGAATAACATTAATTACGCCGACGATATGGTGCTCCTGAGCCCGTCGATCAGCGCACTGAAAAGACTACTTTTCATTTGTGAAGAATATGCAGTTGCCCATGGTCTTAAATATAATGTAAAGAAAAGTATGCTAATGATTTTTAAAGCTGGTACTAAAACTTATGCACTACCCGAGGTGAAGCTTTGTGGCACTGCTCTTTCCTGTGTGTCAGAATACAAGTATTTAGGTCACTGGATAACCCAGGACCTAGAAGATAATTTGGATATTGAAAGGGAGCGTAGGTCGCTTGCTATTCGATGCAATATGTTAGCTCGCAGGTTTGCAAAATGCTCTAATCCGGTTAAGGTGACACTTTTTAAGGCATATAGCCAGTCTTTTTACACCTGCAGCCTGTGGGTTGACTATACGCGTCGGGTATACAGTAATTTGAATATCCAATACAACAACGCCTTCAGAGTACTCATGGGACTGCCGCGATATTGTAGTGCCTCTGGTATGTTTGCGGTAGCTCGTACAGATAGCTTTTCAGCGATTATGAGAAAAAGTTGCGTTTCTTTACAATGTAGATTGCGTAACTGCCAAAATAGTATGCTGACGACTTTGGCGGATAGGTGGGACTCTTCGTTTCTCCGAAACTGGATTAGGAGACATATGAGTAAAGGATGTGATAAATAATATTATAATTGTAAATGTAAAAATCAGAATTCGCTCCTTACAAATATCTCTTATCAATGTTAGTATTTATAGTACTTAGTCATAAATGTACATATTTTTGATTTGATTGTTGTTTTGTACTTTACTATGTTTTGTATGGATTGCGGGTCCGAAATAAATGAATTATTATTATTTTATGGGGTATTTGTTATATTTTCTCGTCTGGTTGGGTTTATATACATAAAAATAAAAATACATAAAATAAAATAAATGAAGTACTATAAAATATGTACCGTGATGATGAGGACCGCCTCAGCCACGTCGTCTGGTGTAATAACGACGGGATCCATGGGTTTAATAAGTGCACACTGATCCTCAATGGTTTCCGTCCAACTACCCTCGCTGTGGATAACAGGCTCTGACCATAGGTTCCGCCAAAAGGTCACAATATCAGTCTGATCCGGTTCTTGACCTGTTTCACATGTTCTTGGTCGCTCCAATGATTTGTAGAGCCTCTTTTGGTCACTCTGAAAGAGACGATTCTGGTTGAACCGTTTAAATCTCTCCGTATATCGCCGAATCCGCTTTCCCCAGGCTGCAATCCTTTGCTTCAGGTCGTCTATGCGCTCCGTCAACTGTTGCTCTATGTTTGGCTGGAAAAATGTAAAATCTGACCCAGCAAACGCTAACCTGACGGCGCGCACAATTCTCGGCCGACTATTGCCCGACCTGAAGCTTGTCAGCCTTCCGATTAGGGCCCTTGTCTTTGCGATACGGTCTTCAATTCTTCTTCTCCACGCTGCGACAGCGTTACTTTGGTTAGTAGCGCGTCCAACCGAAGAAACTTTGGCGCCAACAATACGGCAGACTGCCAATGCAGCAGCGAAAATAATTGAATCCGTATCGCAAAGGTCCCGGCTGGTTTCCAAATAGGTAGCCTGCATTGGGTTTAGTGCCCCTACGACAGCCTTGTTTCGCTTGCTTAGGGCTATGCGGAGAAGCCGTGGCCGATTTTCGAGAGGATTTTCGCGCGTTTCCATTATCGCCTCCTCCAATATGATCCTCATTTGCTCTGTGTCTTGGGAAACTGTTCCCTCGCCGCCCGAATCAACAACGGCCGGAAGGTCTACGGTAGCATCCACATCTGCAGAAATGATTGCAATTGGTGGAGCTACATTCCCAACCGTAGCATTCTCATTCGACGAAGGAACAGCTTCACGTCTTAGTCGTTCGAGTTCGGCATCATCGAATATGTTAGAGCGGATGATGTACCGAACTCGGTCTGCCAGGTTTTGCTCCGTGACGGTGATGGTTGGCTCCAGCTCGGCAAAAATGCGATGCATCTTAGCCCGATATGCAAATCCCCCAGTTTCTCCCCCCCCTCGCCCTATAGTACGCCCGCAATGCGTTAATATTCATCTCTTTTGTCCATCGCATGCGGCGTACTCCACCAGTAGCGGTTGCCGATTGCTGAGACCCAGAGGGCCCTGCCGACACCAAGCTGTCTGGTGGGGATGATGGATGCGGGGTGCTGCTGGATGTTCGTGTAGCACCCCGCGCTCGGCTGGCGGCTCGTATGCTGCCGCGTCCAGCGCCAGCTCCAGACGCGCCCTGGCGGCCCCCAGGCAGCGGCCCTATGCGCATTCTATTTGTGTCCATCATCCATAGTGTTTTGGGGCGTCATTTAACGGAAGACGCCCCCAGACCGGTACCGTTTCATTTACTGTGGCCATACGTACAGACGGACCTATGCACCCTCATATTGCACTTGCCGAGGCACGGCACAAACACCTCTGGGCTAGGCGCGGACTGACTGCGCCGACGCAACATTTTTTCTCACCTAAACTGTTACGTCGGTGGGCGATGAGGTCGTCACTTCTCTACGCCTATTTATTATTATTATTATTATTATTACTAACGACATCCAGAAGGTATCACTACTTCCCTGAAGCAATAATTCTTTTTCCGATCTCTTTAAACGGAATTTCCTTTGCATAAATGGAATCGTGTTGAGAGAGGATACTTGAGCACAGTTCTTCTTGACAGCAGCGCACGAGATTCAATTTAACTCACGTTCCTTTTCATCGCTTATAATGAATGTTACTTTATGGAATTCCGGGAAGCTCGAATATGATTGACTGAGTTACGTTAATGTCTTCGCTTGCTTGATATTAATTTGTTATTTAAAAAATTACTTCGCAACCCTCCGCATGAAAATATAAAAAGTTATATGCTACCTGGTCCGAAGAGAAGAAGAAGAAGAAGAGCACCACCCTCCCTCCCACAGATGCGTGCACCAATTCCACAGACGTGTGCACCAACTCCACTGTATGCACCACCACCACTACACTCAAACCAGGTAACACACACCACCACCGAAAACGCGACACGTGTTTCGCCTCAAAACAAGGCATCCTCAAGCGAGTAGACTCTACGATGAGCGACCGCAGAGTCAAACGTTGCGAAGTAATTTTTTAAATAACAACTTTACAATGAATTTCCGCAAAGTAACGCCTGAGTCAATTGATATTAATTTTCATCTATACAAATATTTTAATTAATTAACAATAAGGATAAATTTTTCATTAATAATCAGGATCGTGACAATTGGCGATCTGTTTGTTCTCTCTGACTACCCCGTAAGTACTATGCGTGAAGATAATATATGCGTAAGTAAGAATAATTCTTCTTCTTTTTGTGCCTCTTAAGATAAGCCGTCATTTATTATAAACTATCTATGGCCGAGTGGTAGGGTGGTCGAAATTTCGAGTCGAGAGACACGAGTTCTATCCCTAGGTGGCAGGCTCGTACCAATGGGTTTTCCAAAAACTTATGTACGAATTATATCGTTGGCTTGGACATAAAGACGGCGAAGGTCACGTTTTCCTGAAAATATCTTTGGTGGAAGGTGGGTCGAAAGGACTTAATTGTCTTGACTAGACCATTGTCTACCCTGTATTGGGAATTGCATGAAGATATTTATTTACTTATTATTAGAAACAAAAGCAACATCTCTTCGCAAAAACAGAGGTGACTCCCTGTCGTTAGAGATGATACCCGTCCACTCTCATGTTGTTCGATAATAGTTGTATGTTTGTTTGATGATGTGCATTGATGTTGATCCCTGATGATGTTTGTAATTACGACATTTTCCGGCGTCCAGCGCGCCATTTTCCCTCTACCATGGCCATCGTGATGAGTTGAAGCATAAATACGTTATAAATAATATCAGCAATTTTAATTGACATTAAAAATTTCAACTAAGCCGCGGGACAGGCAGCTGCAGTACTAGAGTGGTTCACAATAATAATCTGATGGCGAACTCCAACCTACGACGTCCCCGGTTCTGAGGTCACACTTTTTCTGAGGAGGAGGAAACACTTTTTCTTCATTTTCTCTGGTCGTGGTATTTGTGGTACCTTCGTTGTTTCTTGTTCTATAACACAAATACTTAGGCTAGTTACTCTGGGATTACTTTTCAGCGTAGCTTATCGGGAACGACGAGACAAGTGGTGAATCTATCGCTGTTTCATGTTCGGAAAAATATATTTACAAATAAATAAATATCTTCACGCAACTCCCAATATAGGGGTAGACAGAGGTCAAGGCAATTAAGTACGACGCACCGAAGATATTTTTGAACAACGTGACAGGCAGTAAGCCCGTCACGGTCTTAATGTCCAAGCCTTCGATATAATTCGTGCATAAATTTTTGAAAAACCCCTTTGGTACAAGCCTGTCACCTGGGTATCGAACTCGGGTGTCTTGATTTGAAATTTCGACAACCCAACTACTCGGCTATCGTGACTTTTAAGTCACTATCAAATTTTAAGTCACTACCAACTTGGCTATCGGGTCGTCGATCTACTGTATGTAAATATTATTTATAAAGAGTCATTTAAAGAAATTACTACCGAGCCACGTTCAAAGCTAGATGGCAACAGTGTGTTTGTGCGCTCAAAGCCGTATTTGTTTAACTCGGCTTTATTGACCTTCCACTTTTATAATCACAGACAAAAATGTGGAGTGCTCCGCCTTTAACACTCTTTTTTCATATTTGTACACTATAAACTAATGAATCTTCTTGTTGGCGATTATTTAATTAAGAGTTAAGAACTTATGTGGGAGTATATGAATGATTTATTGTTGTTATTTAAGAGAATGAAAGGTAATGAGGAAAATATTCTTAAACCATTAAATTTAAGCTAAAATAGCCGAGTGGTTGAGTGGTCGGAATTCGAGTCAAGATACCCAGTTCGATCCCATAGGCTCGTAGCAATGGTTTTTAAAACTTATGTGGTTTTCATTTCGTCGGTTACGATACGAAGACGGCGACAGGCTCACAAAAAATGTCTTCACTGAATAAGTCAGTCAAAATTTCTATGTTGTCCCTCGGGAAGCCTTGAAAATGTGATTGTCATCAAATGGCAGAATAATTGTCCCGAAATAATACCGCAATTTTGGCCGATAGAACTAAAATATTTATTTATTTATTCTTTATTGTACACCATATAAATTAAGGGTTCCAATGAGCGGACTTAATGCCTTGTAGCATTCTCTACCAGTCAACTCTGGAATATGGAGAAAAGTAAAGGGTTGGTGTGAATATTATAATAATTTTACAAAAACATTATATTTACATTCAATAATATCTAGATATGTGACTAGGCCAGTATTGATAAGCATAAAAAGGTTAAAAGCGTTACTTTCTCATGACTATGCATTTCATTGCAAAGAATTGAAAATTAAATAGATATATCCAATACATTGTTATTTTTGAGGAGTTTCAGCATTTTCTTTATCATGTTTTCAAGACTTACCTTAGTCGCTTCTTACGCCACCCATCGAAAGAAAAACTTTTACGCGGATAACATACTACAAACTGCCTAAATATTAAAAACATTGTTTTTCACCTAACTTTATAGTTCATTAATTATTACAAATTTTTAACCGGGACAAGTGGATGAGGAAGCAAAAAATATTTTTTTTAACACCAACACACAGAGTACTTCGTCTTCCCACTACGAGCACAGATTAATATTCATACTTCGTGCTCTTCAAAAATAAAATTTGTTATTTTATTCTCTGTTATCTCATTATATTAGTGCCCTCAATCAATATTAAAACTTCTCACAACTACACCTCGCAGACTAATTTGAAACAATTATTTAACAACCCCCGTTGGTTCAACAGCCTTGTTGGTAGCTGAACTGCTTTTAAAGCTAAGAGTTGCGAGTTCGAATCCCGCTAGGGGCACAAAATTTGTGTGTATGAAGGAGACAAGAAACATGTATCTGTGTAAATATTTATCTTTATATAGTACCGTTAGCTTGGACACGGAGACGGTGATTGACTTACCATCTGTCATTTAGTTGTCTGGACCTCTATTTACCCTAGTATTGGGGAAAATGCGTGAAAATATAAATTAGAAAAATGCCTAACAACCTCAGAATATATTGTTTACGTAGTTTTTTATTTTTTTATTTCTAATCAATATTTGTTTTCAACTAAAACTTATTACAGTCGGTAAAATTTCACTAGGGATATTAATTTACACCAACTTGCGAACTTTTCTTGTTTAAACTAAACTTTGATCGTAAATAATGCGCCCCTTGGGGTCCCAAATTGTTATGTACATACAATGGTATATATTTCACCGTTTAACATTAAATTTTCTCACTACATCATTTCAAATTACTTCGAACGATGAATTAAAATTGTTTGAAAATTATCCTTTGTTTAAATTAAAAGCAAGTTGTGATGAAACTACGCGTATGTATATGTGTGTGTTTAAACTATTGTATCGATTGAAGTAATTTTATTTCTTTTATCTCCACGTATTTCTCATTACTGGTGTAGTCAGAAGTCTAGAGAATTAAGTTCTTCCAACCCACATTTTCAAGGAAGCTTATTTGGAACAACGTGTGGTGGTAAGTCTATAACGCTTATAGCGTCAAAGCCAATAATATATTTATGAATAAATAAATAAATATCTTCACGCAATTCCCAATACAGGGGTAGACAGAGGTCTAGTCTAAACAAATAAGTCCCTTCGACCCACCTTCCACAGAAGATATTTTCGGGACAACGCAACAGGTGGTGAGCCTGTCGCCGTCTTTACGTAGACATCCAAGCCAAAGATATAATTCGTACTTTGGGAAAACCCATTGATACGAGCCGGCCACCTAGGGATCGAACTCGTTTCTCTTGACTCGAAATTTCGACCACCCAACCACTCGGCTTTACTTAGATAAATATTCATATAAACATCGATGACTCGATTGATTTGAAATTAGAGTTGATTTGAGAGACAGGGGTGAGGTATAGTGGTAAAAAATACATTGAATAACTTTGTTCGTTACTTCATACTTATTACGTAAGTGAAAATAATTTAATGTTTTTAATAGGCTTAAAATAAGAACGAAGCAAAAAATATCTTCACGCTATTACCTATAGAAGAGGTAAGCCTGTCTTCGTCCTTATTTATTTATTTATTTATACTTTATTGTATCACCTTAGAAATAAGGATAACAAAGGGCGAACTTAATGCCTTAGGCGAATGCCTTATCGGTATTCTCTCCCAGTCAACCTGAGGCGTTGGAAAATAGAAAGAAAGAAGAAAGAAAGAAAGAAAGGTTTATTCTCCAAAGTGACGCCATCAGAGAAAACATAAAAAAAAACACATCATTTACAAATAACACTTGGATTTACAATACAAATTACAACATACTACATATTACAAACTAAACAATACCTATACTGTATGTGTCAAGGCGTCATCTGGGAACTGGAGCACACTCAGCATAATGCCATGAAATTTTTTTTTCCATGGCGCTGATTTTCAGTGTGTCCAACTAGTGACTCGCCGAAATCAGTGCTATATGTATACTCATAATCTTTTAAACACAAAATTATGCTGACAAAATTATGCATTCAAATGCTCATAGAAGGGCAATACGAACACTACAAAAGGGAAATTAATAAAATACTATAAAGGACTATTTACTACAAAAGGGAAATTGTTAAAATACTATATAGTGCTATATAACAAAGTGACCAGATAATTTGTAAAAAAAATAATATATATGTAATTATTGAAGAATATAACAAGACAAAACAAAAGCCGCATTCAAGAGGACGATTTTAATGCTGCGTTGTTAAAATCTATGACGATGAGGTACGTAATTGTGCAAAGCTTTATAAACTTTGATCAAAGTTAATCTGACTTTGCAGTAATTGTGTTCGGTATTTATTTTTAAATGTATGTATTGCTTTTAGATTTCGCAAAGGAGGCGGTATGTCGTTCCAGCACTTGGATGCGGCGTATTTGAAACTTCCTCGGAAAGCGTGAGTGCGGTGACGAGGCACGACGAGAGTATTCCCTCTAGTGCGCGTATTGTAAGTTTTTATATCACGTGACCATATGAGTTTGTCAGCAAGATAAGGAGGTGTTTTATTTTTTAATACCCCGAATAGGAGAGTTGCCATGTGCAGTTTTCGACGATATTCCATTTTTAACATTTTGGCATTGTTAATGTAAGGGGTGACGTGCGTGCGGGGCGGTATTGTAAAACTAAATCTGGCACATGCATTTTGAACACGTTGCACTAGACGTCGCGACCGCGCTAAAAGTCTCGGGCCATATACAATGTCCATATAATTAAATTTTGAAAGGACAAGAGTGTCACACAATTTTACCCGAATATCCGTATTTAAAACTCCCTTATTTGATAAAGAACCTTAAGTCTATAAAAGCAGTTTCTGCTAGTACTTAGTATGTGTTTCTCAAACTGTAATTTGTCATCCATTAGTAAGCCCAGATTGCGAATCTCATTTACACGTTCTACGACTTCCCCTCGAATTTGGATGCCTGCCCCTCTTTCTGATATATTTTTTATTTGATTTTTAGAACCCATAATTAGTAGTTTAGATTTAGTTCCGTTTAGTACAAGGCAGTTTGAGTCGCACCACGCGGCTATACTTTCGAGGTCTTCGTTGATTTTATTAACGACTTCTTGAGTATCACGCGGATTACATGCCATATAGACTTGCAAATCATCTGCGTATAAATGAAATTTACAGTGCTTAATGTTTTTTACTAAGTCGGCACTGTACACTGAAAACAATATTGGAGCCAGTATTGATCCCTGGGGCGCACCGGCCCCAGGCTGTGACTAATGTGCTTTATACATATATTTATAAAAGCACATTAGTCACAACCTCCCGGAACTGGGCCTCTTAAGGCTAAAGTGGTTTCCGACGGACTTGTGTAAGGTAGAAATAATAATTCATTAAATAATATATTACGTTTAGCTTTCAAATCATTCTCCTTAAATACAGCCCTTTCCTTTACATACCTTTACTTATTAAATTAAAGAAACACTCAAACAATCAACTGACACGAGCGAGATTCGTACCCGCGTTCTTCAGCCGTACCGTGGCAACGCTCGTACCTCCGAGCCATCTCGCCCTGATGAGTTGAAATTTTAAATCTCTCTCTTCGTTTTTACGCCTGTTTCTTATGATATCGTGAAACTTATCTTGTGATTTACATTTCAAATCCTAAGATAACCAAATAAATAGATGTGTTGACTGCTCCTAAGAAGAATTTGTCATAATCGCCATGCTTGCCAAGCATATTGGCGTCTGACTTAATTAAGAAGCATAATTGAGGAGCTTAGCTGCATGTGAAATTTACAATAAATATCTTGCAATACAAACTACAATTAATATAAAACAGTAACTAAATGGAAAATAGGATATTTTTTATTACAAAAGTATCATATACTTATAAGTCACGATAGCCGAGTGGTTGGGTGGTCGGAATTTCGAGTCAAGAGACCCGAGTTCGATCCCAAGGTGGCAGGCTCGTAGCAATGGGTTATTCAAAAACTTTTGTACGAATTATATCGTTGGCTTGGACATAAAGACGGCGACGGGCTCACCACCTGTCACATTGTCCCGAAAATATCTTCGGTGAAAGGTGGGTCGAAGGGACTTAATTGTCTAGACTAGACCTCTGTCTACCCCTGTATTGGGAATTGCGTGAAGATATTAATATTTACTTATTTATTATTATTTTCATAAACTTCTTTAATTTTTACAATCAAACAACATACTTTGTTTAAGGACGTAAATAATGTTATGTCAGAAATATTTTAATGCTAAAAATGATGACAAAATTTTGCATCACCCGAAGTGTTTAATATTACACTTCGGTGATACCAATATATTAATAAATGGGGAAAAGTTGTGGATACAAGGATTAAATCGAAGGTTTTCTTGAAATTTTTTCCGTTTTGCCGTAGAGACGATCGGTCCGTGGCGTCCTCGCGCAATGCAGTTTCTGAAGGAATTGTATCCGCGGCTGGTCGTAGCCGCTGGTGACAAAAGGGCTGGTTCTTTACTCGCTCAACAGTTAAGTCAGCCGTTCTTGGTACCATGTTGTATGTTGTATGTTCTGGTGAAGAAATTTATGATTATTGTAGTTATTAGTTAATAAGTATTGTAAATATATTATATTTTTGTTTTTATAAATATAAAATATTATAATTATCCATAACATAATGGCATATTTTTCTTCGAGGCAGCTGTTATACGAGTATAAGTAACATTTATTGTGCAAAACAGGTCACATAAGCCATTTATAATCTAGATTCGAGACCATCTCTCAGAGAAAAATTTAAAAAAAATGTCATTAGTATGTACGTAAAAACTTTTAGTAAGACAATTGATTTATTTTATAAATAAAATAATATGAATACGTAGACATAGGTTTTTGAAACCAGTTTATAAACTCCATAGAGTAAGTAACTTGTACATGGGACTGTGTTTTTACATGGGATTGTACGCTTTTACACCAAAATTCCCGTAAATGTGCAAAGCCTGCCCAACTGTTCACGGTATTTTTAAAGGCAAACCTCATAAAAGAGTTATTATAATATAAATTAATACATTAATGATCGTAGGAATGAGATGATTAGTTCTAAGTTGTTTCAACGAAAATATGTTCTTTAAAAAATTGATATCGATAAACAAATGTCTATTCTTATTTTGATGATACATATATATCCTAGATCTTTCATAGCTCATCTATCAGCCTGTTTAGACGACGAGAGACTCATTACCTGTCAAGTTGTCCCAAAAAGTCTTCAGTAATTTTCTGGAACTCTGTCAAGCTCAGTGTTGGGAATTACGTGAGATATTGTGTCTATATTTCAGCTCACTTAAAATAATGAAATAATGTTGTGATTGCTAATTATGTTTATCACAAAATCCAAAGAGACATATTTAAAATATAAATTTGTAGTGAATTCAATTAATGTATTTTATTTACCCGAGTTAACAGTCGGCTCGACGAATATAACTAGTTTAACTACAAAATTTCGTCTGGAACATTTTCATATATTGCGATGCGTATGAATAATTAATTAAACTGGTTTATCAACGTTTATATAAAGTTCGCGCAAATATATACAATACAAAAATTGTAAATTGTAAAGTAACACCCCGGTCTATTAACCGGCCGTAGGCCACTTTTTTGTAGGAAAATGACTTTGTCTTTAAGCCCCCAAATAGTCATGAGAACGTCTTTAAAAGATGTCCATTATTTTAATTTATTCGAAAATGTACATATAGCCTATTTAATATTTACGTACAATTATAATAAAAATAAGCCTTACATCGATAGAAAAAAGTATGAAAAAGATTGTATGCTGTTTCTCGGTGAATTTTCATACGAGTACCATTATTTTTTTTTCCTTTTTTCTCTTCTGAATATAAATAAGAAAGATATTTGATACTTATATTTGTATTTACGTGATATTTAAAATAAATAAATCAAATTCCAGGCTCTAATGTAATGTGTCAGTCGCACAGTGACGTCTAATCAATTTTGTCCCAATTAGCTTTCTTTGATCCAATCTTTTTACCTTCACCGCAAGCTTTGTACCTCTCGTACGAACCTTAATTAAATCTGTACTTTTATAATGGACGGAGGTTTCCTTAAAGCATACATAGGATACGAGATCTTAACCTGACATGAGTAATATGAATCGCTGTATCAAAAAATGGAACACAAGCGTATGATTATGGTTAATAACATAATTTAAAATTATAGACAATCAGTAGTGATAGCCGGTATTTAGATGATGTTATACAGAGATTATTAGAAATTAATGTCGATCAGGTAAAGATAATAACTTTTTTTTATTTTAAATTTATAACGACAGAGTGCGGGAGAACTTTCTCGATTTTTTAACCTGTGTAGCATGGCGATTAAGCCACATGGTTGGACTCATACCTCTCCTGTAAGAGAGTTATATATCTTCCATAACATAGAAGGCAATGTCTTGGGAGCAGGAGCCAACTGGGTTACCGGGTAGTCAATGATACCTTTCATTTCAAAAACATGAATTTATGTAAAGTCATTCTTTTAGAATTGTTCTTCTCCAATCCGTCTCGTTTGAACAGGCCAATTTCTACGTAGCAATTTGATCTTATTTCCTCTATTCGAAGGCACGACTTCGGCCCATTATCAACTGCAGCAGAGCCGACAGTCCTCCATTTCCTGCAATAACTTCAGTCCTGTCTGCATAACGCTAATTGTTCTGTTATGAAAGTAATAGGATTTCAACTCGTGTTTATTGTCTAGAACTTTGAATTTTCTTGAGTTTTCATGAAAGTGCTCGGATTAACGGAGTTCGATCCCCAGGTGGTAGGCTCGAATCAAACGAGTTTTTCAAAACGTATATACAATTTATATCTTTGGCTTGGACGTAAACACGGTGACTGGCTCACCACCTTAAGTAATGGGTAAGCTTCACCTCACAAAATGTCTGTCTGTATACCCCAGTAAAGCACTTAAGACTTGGAATACAATGATTCTTACGTACCAAGCCATAATTTTATTCTAGGTCTAAAAAAAATCACTAAAACTGAGCAAATAATTTAATTAATAACTAAACAATTAAGACCTGCCGACCCACCTTTCTTCAAAGACATTTTTAGGGAAAACTTGACAGGAGATGAGCCTGTCGTCGTCTTTATGTATAAATAGTACATAAGTTTTGAAAAAACCATTGGTACGAGCCTACCACCTAGGAATCGAACTCTGGTCTCTTGACTCAATTCGATCACCCAATTATTCGGCTATCGAGACATTTCTAAGCTTGTTCATAAATAATTACCTAAGATTCACAGAAGTTTCATTAGCGAGGAAATGCGCAGCGAATTCTCCGTAAAATTTCACGCGCTGAAAAAAGTCTTAAATCGGTAAACATCGTAAATATAAAACGATAAAAGCACATTAGTTACAGCCTCCCGGAAGCCTCTGAGCCTCTTAAGGCTAAAGTGGTTTCCGACGGACTCGTGTAATTTAGAAATAATAATTCATTAAATTATATATTACGTTTAGCTTTCCAATCCGTCTCGTTTGAACAGGCCAATTTCTACGTAGCAATTTGATCTTATTTCCTCTATTCGAAGGCACGACTTCGGCCCATTATCAACTGCAGCAGAGCCGACAGTCCTCCATTTCCTGCAATAACTTCAGTCCTGTCTGCATAACGCTAATTGTTCTGTTATGAAAGTAATAGGATTTCAACTAGTGTTTATTGTCTAGAACTTTGAATTTTCTTGAGTTTTCATGAAAGTGCTCGGATTAACGGAGTTCGATCCCCAGGTGGTAGGCTCGAATCAAACGAGTTTTTCAAAACGTATATACAATTTATATCTTTGGCTTGGACGTAAACACGGTGACTGGCTCACCACCTTAAGTAATGGGTAAGCTTCACCTCACAAAATGTCTGTCTGTATACCCCAGTAAAGCACTTAAGACTTGGAATACAATGATTCTTACGTACCAAGCCATAATTTTATTCTAGGTCTAAAAAAAATCACTAAAACTGAGCAAATAATTTAATTAATAACTAAACAATTAAGACCTGCCGACCCACCTTTCTTCAAAGACATTTTTAGGGAAAACTTGACAGGAGATGAGCCTGTCGTCGTCTTTATGTATAAATAGTACATAAGTTTTGAAAAAACCATTGGTACGAGCCTACCACCTAGGAATCGAACTCTGGTCTCTTGACTCAATTCGATCACCCAATTATTCGGCTATCGAGACATTTCTAAGCTTGTTCATAAATAATTACCTAAGATTCACAGAAGTTTCATTAGCGAGGAAATGCGCAGCGAATTCTCCGTAAAATTTCACGCGCTGAAAAAAGTCTTAAATCGGTAAACATCGTAAATATAAAACGATAAAAGCACATTAGTTACAGCCTCCCGGAAGCCTCTGAGCCTCTTAAGGCTAAAGTGGTTTCCGACGGACTCGTGTAATTTAGAAATAATAATTCATTAAATTATATATTACGTTTAGCTTTCAAATCATTCTCGTTAAATACAGCCCTTTCCTTGACATCCTTTTACTTATTAAATTAAAGAAAAACTCAAAAAATCAACTGACACTAGCGAGATTCGTATTCGCGTTCCTCAGCCGTACCGTGGTAACGCTCGTACCTCGTACCGAATACAGAGTTGAAATTTTAAATCTCTCTGTTCGTTTTTACGCCTGTTTCTTATGATATCGTGAAACTTATCTTGTGATTTACATTTCAAATCCTATGATAACCAAATAAATAGATGTTCTGACTGCCTGTTAAAGTTCAATGCAGTAATATATACCTCTAAGGAGAATTTGTCATAGTCGCCATGCTTGACAAGCAGATTGGCGTCTGACTTAAGGTGTCTGACTTAAGCTTAATTAAGAAGCATAATTGAGGAGCTTATTATATATGCATATGAGAAATTTACAATAAATATCTTGCAATACAAACTAAAATTAATATAAAACAGTATCAAAATAGAAAATAGGATATTCTTTTATTACAAAAGTATCATATACCATATATCTTTCATTTTTACAATCAAACAACATACTTTGTTTAAGGACGTAAATAATGTCAGAAATATCTTAATGCTAAAAATGATGAAATTATAAAATTTTCATCACCCGAAGTGTTTAATATTACACTTCGGTGATACCAATGTATTAATAAATGGGGAAGAGTTATGGATACAAGGATTAAATCGAAGGTTTTCTTGAAATTTGTTCCGTTTTCCCCACGGACGGAGCGTCTCTACGGCTAGTAGAGACGCTCCGTCCGTGGGGTCTTCGCAGTTTCTGAAGGAATTATATCCGCGGCTGGTCGTAGCCGCTGGTGACAAAAGGGCTGGTTCTTTTCTCGCTCAACAGTTAAGTCATCCAGCGTTCTTGGTACCATGTTCTATGTTGAATGTTCAGGTGAAGGGGTGTATGATTATTGTAGTTTTTAGTTAATAAATACTGTAAACACAAACCTAATTTTGTTTTTGTTAATAGAAATTATTATGAGTATCCATTACATAATGTCATATTTTTCTTCGAGGCAGCTGTTATAGGAGTATAAATAACATTTATTGTGCAAAACAGGGTCACATGAGCCATTTATAATCTAGATTCGAGACCATTTCTTAGAGAAAAATTTTAAAAGAAAATGTCATAAATATATGCGTAAAAACTTTTAGTAAGACAACTGATATATTTAATGAATAAAATTATATGAATACTAGGAACAGACATAGGTTTGTGACATCAGTTAATAAACTCCATAGAATAAGTAACTTGTATGTTTATTATTTAAATAGTGTTTTAAATTTCTCATTCAGTATTATTGAAAACTATTCTTTCGAAAAATTTAATGATTTTTATTATATGAATTTTATTATGTACATTCTTTTGTGTGCAGCCTTATGTACGCTCTTATAGAACTTTCTTCTTCTTCTTGGCTGCCGATCAAAGTCTACTGCTGAACGTTGGCCGCCCCAGAGTTCGCCACTAAGAACGATCCTGAGCCACCTGCGTCCATCGACTGTCCGCAATGTTGTGCAGATCGTCACTGTTGTCAGTTGTCAATTCTGCAAGTTATGTGACCGTGATCCTTAAGACAATGTTGGTTAGTCACTTTCCATAGCCCGCTGTGCAACTTTGAGGTTTTTCACTCGGCCAGCCATATAGGTCACCGTGTTACGTCTCAGTTCAGTAGCTTCTCACTGGCAATATGCACTGGTTGTTAACTTTGCTGTTTAGGTTTTGAGGTATACTCGATGAGAAGATATGGCGTAATTTCCCGAACGACTAGATAGAACTTCATAATAATTATAGTTTATTATCATAAATCATCCTTGAGATCAGAGAGAATAGCTCGATAAGTGCAATGTTACAAGCCTTGAGTTCTTCTTTCTTTCCTATCAAAGTTATTGCTTTCTTCATACGCACCTTCTTCATTTTTAAATTTCTTTGTACTATGTTGTATGTTCAGGTGAAGGGCTGTACGATTATTCTAGTTTTTAGTTAATAAATATTGTACACACAAACATAATTTTGTTTTGTTAATAGAAATTATTATGATTATGCATAACATAATGTCATATTTTTCTTCGAGGCAGCTGTTATAGGAGTATAAATAATATTTATTGTGCGAAACAGGGTCACATGAGCCATTTATAGTCTAGATTCAAGACCATTTCTTAGAGAAAAAATTTGAAAAAATGTCATAAATATATACGTAAAAACTTTTAGTAAGACAACTGATTTATTTAATAAATAAAATTATATGAATACTAGGAACAGACATAGGTTTGTGTCATCAGTTAATAAACTCCATAGAATAAGTAACTTGTATGTTTATTATTTAAATAGTGTTTTAAATTTCTAAATTCAGTATTATTGAAAACTATTCTTTCGAAAAATTTAATAATTTTTATTATATGCATTTTATTATGTACATTATTTTGTGTGCAGCCTTATGTACGCTTTTATAGAACTTTCTTCTTCTTCTTGGCTGCCGATCAAAGTCTACTGCTGAACGTTGGCCGCCCCAGAGTTCGCCACTAAGAACGATCCTGAGCCACCTGCGTCCATCGACTGTCCGCAATGTTGTGCAGATCGTCACTGTTGTCAGTTGTCAATTCTGCAAGTTATGTGACCGTGATCCTTAAGACAATGTTGGTTAGTCACTTTCCATAGCCCGCTGTGCAACTTTGAGCTTTTTCACTCGGCCAGCCATATAGGTCACCGTGTTACGTCTCAGTTCAGTAGCTTCTCACTGGCAATATGCACTGGTTGTTAACTTTGCTGTTTAGGTTTTGAGGTATACTCGATGAGAAGATATGGCGTAATTTCCCGAACGACTAGATAGAACTTCATAATAATTATAGTTTATTATCATAAATCATCCTTGAGATCAGAGAGAATAGCTCGATAAGTGCAATGTTACAAGCCTTGAGTTCTTCTTTCTTTCCTATCAAAGTTATTGCTTTCTTCATACGCACCTTCTTCATTTTTTTAAATTTCTTTTGTACTAGTTAATGAGTATTATGTCGGAGACCGCTCATGGATTATTCAAGCGGCACTGACAGAATACCAGCACTGCAGTAGCAATGCTGCAGCATATTGCTGAGTCGGATGCCTTTTCGTTGCTGCTATCTAACTATTTATATAAATTTTTCTTTTTATTGTTTATATGTATGCAATTGTGGCAATGAATAAACTTTCTTCTTCTTCTTGGCTGCCGATCAAAAGTCTACTGCTGAACGTTGGCCGCCCCCAAAGTTCGCCACTAAGAACGATCCCGAGCCACCTGCGTCCATCGACTGTCCGCAATGTTGTGCAGATCGTCACTGTTGTCAGTTGTCAATTCTGCAAGTTATGTGACCGTGATCCTTAAGACAATGTTGGTTAGTCACTTTCCATAGCCCGCTGTGCAACTTTGAGCTTTTTCACTCGGCCAGCCATATAGGTCACCGTGTTACGTCTCAGTTCAGTAGCTTCTCACTGGCAATATGCACTGGTTGTTAACTTTGCTGTTTAGGTTTTGAGGTATACTCGATGAGAAGATATGGCGTAATTTCCCGAACGACTAGATAGAACTTCATAATAATTATAGTTTATTATCATAAATCATCCTTGAGATCAGAGAGAATAGCTCGATAAGTGCAATGTTACAAGCCTTGAGTTCTTCTTTCTTTCCTATCAAAGTTATTGCTTTCTTCATACGCACCTTCTTCATTTTTAAATTTCTTTTGTACTATGTTGTATGTTCAGGTGAAGGGCTGTACGATTATTCTAGTTTTTAGTTAATAAATATTGTACACACAAACATAATTTTGTTTTGTTAATAGAAATTATTATGATTATGCATAACATAATGTCATATTTTTCTTCGAGGCAGCTGTTATAGGAGTATAAATAATATTTATTGTGCGAAACAGGGTCACATGAGCCATTTATAGTCTAGATTCAAGACCATTTCTTAGAGAAAAATTTGAAAAGAAAATGTCATAAATATATACGTAAAAACTTTTAGTAAGACAACTGATTTATTTAATAAATAAAATTATATGAATACTAGGAACAGACATAGGTTTGTGACATCAGTTAATAAACTCCATAGAATAAGTAACTTGTATGTTTATTATTTAAATAGTGTTTTAAATTTCTCATTCAGTATTATTGAAAACTATTCTTTCGAAAAATTTAATGATTTTTATTATATGAATTTTATTATGTACATTCTTTTGTGTGCAGCCTTATGTACGCTCTTATAGAACTTTCTTCTTCTTCTTTCTTTCCTATCAAAGTTATTGCTTTCTTCATACGCACCTTCTTCATTTTTTAAATTTCTTTTGTACTATGTTGTATGTTCAGGTGAAGGGCTGTACGATTATTCTAGTTTTTAGTTAATAAATATTGTACACACAAACATAATTTTGTTTTGTTAATAGAAATTATTATGATTATGCATAACATAATGTCATATTTTTCTTCGAGGCAGCTGTTATAGGAGTATAAATAATATTTATTGTGCGAAACAGGGTCACATGAGCCATTTATAGTCTAGATTCAAGACCATTTCTTAGAGAAAAATTTGAAAAGAAAATGTCATAAATATATACGTAAAAACTTTCAGTAAGACAACTGATTTATTTAATAAATAAAATTATATGAATACTAGGAACAGACATAGGTTTGTGACATCAGTTAATAAACTCCATAGAATAAGTAACTTGTATGTTTATTATTTAAATAGTGTTTTAAATTTCTCATTCAGTATTATTGAAAACTATTCTTTCGAAAAATTTAATGATTTTTATTATATGAATTTTATTATGTACATTCTTTTGTGTGCAGCCTTATGTACGCTCTTATAGAACTTTCTTCTTCTTCTTGGCTGCCGATCAAAAGTCTACTGCTGAACGTTGGCCGCCCCCAGAGTTCGCCACTAAGAACGATCCCGAGCCACCTGCGTCCATCAACTGTCCGCAATGTTGTGCAGATCTTCACTGTTGTCAGTTGTCAATTCTGCAAGTTATGTGACCGTGATCCTTAAGACAATGTTGGTTAGTCACTTTCCATAGCCCGCTGTGCAACTTTGAGCTTTTTCACTCGGCCAGCCATATAGGTCACCGTGTTACGTCTCAGTTCAGTAGCTTCTCACTGGCAATATGCACTGGTTGTTAACTTTGCTGTTTAGGTTTTGAGGTATACTCGATGAGAAGATATGGCGTAATTTCCCGAACGACTAGATAGAACTTCATAATAATTATAGTTTATTATCATAAATCATCCTTGAGATCAGAGAGAATAGCTCGATAAGTGCAATGTTACAAGCCTTGAGTTCTTCTTTCTTTCCTATCAAAGTTATTGCTTTCTTCATACGCACCTTCTTCATTTTTTTAAATTTCTTTTGTACTAGTTAATGAGTATTATGTCGGAGACCGCTCATGGATTATTCAAGCGGCACTGACAGAATACCAGCACTGCAGTAGCAATGCTGCAGCATATTGCTGAGTCGGATGCCTTTTCGTTGCTGCTATCTAACTATTTATATAAATTTTTCTTTTTATTGTTTATATGTATGCAATTGTGGCAATGAATAAACTTTCTTTCTTTCCTATCAAAGTTATTGCTTTCTTCATACGCACCTTCTTCATTTTTTAAATTTCTTTTGTACTAGTTAATGAGTATTATGTCGGAGACCGCTCATGGATTATTCAAGCGGCAC